>CABHPH010150790.1:42635-54085 GCA_902168325.1 Peromyscus nudipes
CCCCCCCCCCCCCCCCGCTGGTGGCCCTGTAAACATTCTCTGGTGCCCCAGTTGTTTTTATGATGAGTGACTTTAAACATTAAGGACAAAGGACAGCAAGAGCGACCCCACGACCCCTCAAGTTATCATGTAGCAAGTTTTGCTTTCAAATGTCCTTCCTCGAGGGACTAAGACAGTACAGTGAGAGTTGCCCCCTCTCAATCCCTTTACAGATACAACCATAATCCTGAATCTAGTGCTTTTCAAGTGTTTATCACATTCATTTGTTTGCTTGTTTATGGGGGGGGTGCATGTGTGCCACAATACACGTGTCAAGGTCAGAGGACAACTCCTGGAAATCAGTCCTCTCCTTCCCCTACGTGACTGAACTCAGGTTTACAGGCTTGGTGGCAGTTGTCTTTAACCCCAAATGATCTTACTGGACCTCAAATGTTTTGTTTATTGCATTTGCAAATATTCAAGTAATATGTATTGTTTTGCATTTTAGAAACTCATAGACACCAGCAACCTTGGAGAGATGTGTAGCATGAGTCTTAGAAGGTCTTATTAATAAAATCAAACTTGAGCCAGGTATTGGGGTGAACACTGGAAGGTCAGAGAGACAGAATAAGCCACAGCTATCTCACCTCGCTGGGTCCTCAGCTGGTCTTGTTTCCTCAGACTGGATGCCCCGAGCCCTCATCCAGAATGGGTCTCAGCTGAACTGCTGCTAGAAGCCTGAAAGCTTAACCAGCCACATGCTTCTCCAGGCCAAAGGCCTCTCCAGGCCAAAGGCCTGCTCAGGCCAAATGCCTCTAGTTTCTGGTCCTCACGCCTTATATATCTTTCCGCTTTCTACCACCACTCCCTGGGATTAAAGGCGTGCTTTCTGGGATTAAAGGTGTGGGTCACCACGCCTGGCTGTTTCCCATGTGGCCTTGAACTCACAGAGATCCAGATTCTGTCTCTGGAATGCTAGGATTAAAGGCGTATCCTACCACTGCCTAACCTCTATGTTTAATATTGTGGCTGTCCTGTTCTCTGACCCCAGATAAGTTTATTAGCATACACAATATTTTTGGGGAACACAATACCCCCACAGAGATGCTCAGTCAGTAAAGTACTAGTAGATAAAGCATGAAGACCTATATTTAATGCCCAGAAAACATGTGCACACAGCTGGGGAGGAAGAAACAGGAGATCCCCACAGCTTGCTGGCCAGCTAGCCCAGCCTAATCAGTATACCCCAAGTTCAGCAGAGAGACTCTGTCTCAAAAACAAGGTGAACAGCCCTAAAGAATGGCACCCAGTGACAGTTGTGTAACTAGATCTGTTTGGGGAGCCCTTGGCAGTGGAGCCAGGACTTACCCCAGGTGCATGAAGTGACTTTTTGGAACACATTCCCCAGGGTGGGACACCTTGCTCAGCCTTGAGGGGAGGGGCTTGGTCTTGCCTCAACTTAGTATGCCAGACTTTGTTGACTCCCCAAAGGAGGCCTTACAGTCTCTGAGGAGTGGATGGTGGATGGAATAGGGGGAGGGGGAGGATGGAAAAAAGGGAGAGAGAGGGGGAACTGAGATTGGTATGTAAAATGAAAAAAAAAACTTGCTAAAAATAAATTTAAAAAAAAGAATGGTACCCAAGGTTGACCACTGCCCTCTAAGTGCACCAACATACATGTACACACGCATACACACAACACAAACACATACATATAACTGCCTGTAACTCCAGCTCCAGGAGATTCAATACTCCCTTCTAGTCTCTATGTGAAAACACACACACACACACACACACACACACACACCTTCCCAAAGGGGGACCATTTGCATTTTCTCTTGCATCCATCCAAGAGCCATCACTGGACACCCACCAAGTGTCTCTGGCTCCCCCAGCTGCTCAATGGTAGTATTACAATCCCAGCATCCAGAGTATTTGCTGAGCTGAAGGATGGATTCTGGGAAGACTCCTGAGCTGGCTTTAGCCACCACAACAGAAGAGACCTTGGAGATGAGAGCTGCCCTGTCCCCTCAGGTTCTAGGCAGCTGAGGCGTGCAGTAGGATGCCAGCCAAGCAGCAAGCAGGAAACATGAGGAAAACAGGCCTCATGCTGTTGTTAGTCTCCGACACTTGGCAGTTTTTGTCATTGCTGCAGACAGAGTCCCATCCTGACTAATACATGTTAGAAAGTTTTCTTTTAAATATTAATCTTTAGATTTTGAGATTAAACCCTATTCATGATTATGAAGACTCTGGGTTGGACAAAGGGCTTCATACACAGTGCGTGTGTGCACACATACACACACACCATGTTTGAACCAATACAAGAGCAAGTTAAGGGAACTGCCATGTTTCCAAAGGACCACACAAGCATATGCTGGTAGGTCAATGGGGTTTGACAGCTCTGCCCAGCAGCCTTTGAGGATACATGTTATAGTTTGTGTACAGAGTATTCCCACCCCCTACCCCCCGAAAAAAAAAAGGCTCAAAGATTGAAAGGCAAGAGTGTTATCTGGGGAGACTCAAGCGGGGTGAGACCTGGCTAACAGTGACAAGGGGCTGAGTCCTTGCAGGATATTGCCCCTGGCTTTTTCCAGTCCTGCTCAGTCAGGTTCTGGCCAACCATGCTGTGAACAGCTTGTCTCTGCAACATGTTGCTGCTGCTTTGGGGTTCTGTTTAAATGCATGGGGTCAAGCAATCTTGGGCTGACCCCTCAAAACCCTGAGCCAAATAAACCTTCCTTCCTTGATCCTGTTTCTAGTTGGGTATATTTATCACAGTGACGCAGACGTAAACAATGCAGTCCACAAAGTTACCATTGTTTTTCTTTCAGTTGCGGCAGAAGCCAGTGCCGTTCCCTCCAGTCTGTGGCCCGAGGCCTCTTCAGTGACACACACATACTCCATAGGCACAAACCCATGGAAATACACTTATGTACATGCACACCTGTGTACTCACACCTGAACATACACTGTCCCCAGAGCATGTGGACAAAAGTCTCACCCATAGTGGAAAACCCTGGAAAGGAACTTAATGGGCTTTGCTCAACCAGTGCTCTGAACAGACAGAGCCCAGAGCCCAAGGGAAAGTAATATGGGGGCAGGGTCACATTGTGTCTGGTGTGCAAAAACCAGTAACTGGACCCCGGGGGTCCCCGAGGAACCCTCTCCAAACCATCGAGCCCCACCCAGTTCCTAGAAGCCATCCACACCGTGGCCAGCTCAGACCCTTGCAGAACCAACTTACATCACACGACCAGAGTGGCTATGCCTGAGTTTATTATCAGAAAGCAAAGAATGGAACAGAAACTCTGAAAATAAATATCTGCAGAGAAGAAGCCAAGCTAGAAGTGGAGGAAGCTCAGAGAGTCAGCAGGATGGTACAGGATGGGAAGGGATGTGTACAGTAGAACCCATTCACTTCCTTCCCAGAAATCGGGGACTGGAACGCCGGACTCGCTGGGTCTGCGGGAGCCCACAGACAGTGTCCTGGCATAGACAGCTCTCAATGTGTGTGTAGGTATGGCTCAGCTCACTGCCGTCTGGACATTCCAGGGTCACCTGGCGCTGGCTGGTCCTTTCTTCCTTGCAGCAAGAACACTTGTGATCCAGATCCTGGAACTGGGCAGAGTACCTGGGGACGTGAAGGGCAGAATGAGTGCCAGCTCCCTGGGAACAGCATCAGCAGCCTCCCTCACTGGTTCCCTAGTCCTGCTGCTCATGCCGTCCAGTCAGCTTTAGCCCTCGCCCCCGAGCTGAGCCCCAACCTATGTCACTCCTTCCTTCTCAGTCTGTGCCTTGCCATTCCAGCTCCTCCCAGGATCCCACACTCTTGGTGGAAGGCTGCTTCTGTCCCTGAGCTCCTCCACCCCTCCATCTCCCACTTGCAGCCTGGGACTCACATGGCAAAGGTCCCGCAGGAGCCGGAACAGTAGTTCATGGAGACATTCTTGGTGCAGCCATTGTGGGAAATCTCCTTCAGGACAGCGGTGATAGAGCAAGGGGCTGCGGAATCGTTTTTAGGGATACCTGTGGAAGGAGATGCAAGTGTAGGGGTGGTCAAGCAAGACTCTCTCTCTCTCTCTCTCTCTCTCTCTCTCTCTCTCTCTCTCTCTCTCTCTCTCTCTCTTCCTCCTCCTCCCCATCTCCTTCCCTCCCCTCTCCCTCCCTCCCCCTCTATTGTATTGTCTCCTCTCCTTTTTCCAAGCATGGCTAGTCCTTAACTCCCAGGCTCACTGCTCTTTCAGGAAATGAGCTCCAGCTTGCAGCTGGGTTCCACCCAGCCCCTTCCTGAAAGGGAGATTCCTATATATCCACACAAGTGCTGGAGACACAGCAGGAACAGGAGTCCTGAAGCGCTCTGCCCTTGCATCTTCCTGCCCAAGGTTCTGGTGAAGTCCGCCCACCACCCTACCCATCTCCAGCTGTACTCACATGTCTGACAGCAGCCGTTAGGCATGTACGTGATAGTGCCCTGAAGGGAAAGAGGAATGAGGAGGAAGCCCAGAGCACCCCCAGCAGGTGAGTGGGGTGCATAAGAGCTGTCCTATAGGAGGGTATGAAAAAAGCCTCCCGGAAACCAGGCAGCTGGTGCATCAGGCAGGGCACACATGGCCAGTGCCATAGGGGTCCCACTCACCGGAACACAATCACTGGGGTTGAAGTCTGGGCAGGTGATGTTGGAGACAGAGGAGATGAGCTGGTTGCTGATTTTTATGCAGCTGAAGAAGGTACACTTGTCATTGGGGTTTTTCTCTATGTCCCCAGGCTGTGGACACAACACAGTTAGAATGAGGTTAAGCGAGTACCCCTCCATTGGCCAGCCCAGGAAGACATACAGCTTCACAGACAGTAGGCTGGCCCTTAGGTCCAGAGTCACTGGGCAAGTGACACCCATAAGAGTCTTGGAGACAGGAACTTACCTGCTTGTGGTTACAAAACACAAAAATCTCTAACCTAGGTCTAGCCTGTGAACTAGGAAGTAACTCTGAACAGGGAAAGGGTCTTTGAAAATCTCAAGGAAAGAATCTGGAGATGAGGTCATCCTACGCCAAGATGGTCCTAACTCCAGGGATGAGCATCCTTGTAAGAGGAGACATAGGCTCAGATAGAAGGGAGGCTGCTACATGGAGACCAAGTCAGAGATGATGCAAACACAATCAGTGTCACCGGAAGCCCAAAGAGGGGAGGCAGGAAGCACTCCTCACAGCTTCTGCCAGTCTTAATCCTGGACTTCAGAGCTCCAGAAGTGGAACAGCCACACATGTGGTTTTTAGCCACCCAAATATGGTCACTCATACCAAGCTATGTGGGAGCTGGGATGACTCAAGGCCAGTGGCTGACAAGCTCATGGGGGGAGCCTGGAGCACTGCCCATTGCCTGTGAACACACACCTTCAGGATGAGGTGCTGCTGGTTGGGCCCCTCGATGATGCAGTGGGTCTGCTGGCACTTCCTGCAGCACTCCCCAGGGACATCCACAAGTTCAAAGCCCTGTGGACACAGGAGAGGACAAGGTTGAGATCAAAAACTTGTCCCTGCAACCAACTAGGTCCCAGGATCACTGGATTACCTCACCTGCGGGGAGGAATGGAGCAAGTACTATGGTGGGAGGCACCATTTGGCAAGGAAGAGTTTTTTCAAAAATTGAAGGCAAATCATGGAAATGAACATGGAACCATGGCCTCTTAGAAGACAGGAAGAGGGTAAACTGAGACAGGAAGAGGGAGAGAAGTGAGGAGCCGCACTTACGGAGCTGCAGGAGATGTTGCAGGGCACATGGGTACAGGAGATGACGTTGACCTGAGTGTCGTTGTCCATGGTGTCAGTGCATACACAGTCCTGGCACTTGGTGGAATGCACTGGAGATCCAGGCTGCAGGAGCAGGCAGAAGTAAGGGAGCCGCACACACCATCACCCATGCATACTCCATTGTCAGGAGACAGACAATGCCACCATCCTCCCTGTCCCCTCCCAGTTCAGAACTCACCTGGTATTCAGCGTTCTGGTGCACACACACACCCTTGGGTTCTTGGAGGAAAGAGTGGGAAAAGCCATCAGAAGCCATCCTGAGCCTTAGCCTCCCACACACATCTAAGTAGGCTTAGGTCTGGGTGGATACACAGTCGAAGCCATGATAAAGAAGCACAAGGAGAAAGCATGCTCCCTCCACTGACCCCTTGTCCACAGCCTGCCCTGCCTGTGGTCTTCTCTTGCCCGGCTGGCCTCACTTACCACAGGAGTAAACTGGACAGCATTTTCCAGGCACATGCTGGCTCTTCGCTTCGAATCCCAGCAAGCATGAGGGGGGTTCTGCTTTGCACAATTTGGTGTCGCATTCTGAAGGCAGAGCAAGAGTGTGGTGACCAGGATGGATCACACAGGCAGAGCACCACCTCCCACTGCATAGCATGGGTCCAGGCCCCTGTGGAGCCCACCAAGACCAGTACTTGAAGTACTTTGGAGCAGGGGCTCCTGGTCTGATCCAACAGCCACTACCACTGCCCTCTCAAGTGAGTGTAACCTGAGCTCGCCAGTGAGGAAATGGCAGAAAGCCTCACCTGCAGCAGGCAAGCTTGGTTACACTAGGAGCCCCAGCAGGACATGGCCCCAGTGGTCTGAGAATGGCTCCCATGCCCCAGGCGTGTCCTTACTGCATGAAGTAATGTTGCAGCACTTGTCATCTGGGTTGACCTCCTCGACAAGGTAGGTGCCATCCTCCTCGCATGTGGTCTGGGTCTCGCCAGCACATTTCTTGGCCTGGCAGACAATGCCACTTCCACCCTCTAGGCAAACACAGTCCTTGCAGTCAAACTCAAAGTGCTCTCCAAACTGCAAAGAGGAAAAGATCAGATTAACACCAGGCTAGCCCTACTATGGCACTTCCATGGCCAACCGGGGAGAAAAGAGCTAGACCAGGTAGCCAGATGAGGGGTCAAGTGAGAAAGCCATATCCCCCACCACCCCTGAGCTCATAGGGAAGGTTTAGGGACAGGCCAGCACCTTTTCATTCAAGGTCACTGATATCACACACATGTGACTTGCTCACCAGCACCCACCAACATCCTCCTGGTATGCAACAGACACACCACACGGATCTCACATTTAGTCAGAGTGTATGACTGGTGAGTGGATGGGTGGATAGATGAATGGATGGCCTGATGGATGAGTTGATGACTGGAAAGATAGAAGGATGGATGGATGATGGATTGGTGGTTGCTTACATGGATGAATAGTATGTAGGTAGTTGGATGGGTGGATGGATGGATGGATAGATGAAAGATGAGTGGGTGCTTGGGTAAAGGATGGATGGGTGATGGGTAGGTTTTTAGATTGGTGGATAATGGATAGATGGATGAATGGGTGGATGATGGATAGATTGAGGGTGGGTAAGTAGATGAATGAATGAAAGATAGATGATAGATGGGTGGTTGGATGAATAGATAGCAGATGGGTGGATGGAGGATGAATGGTTCAGATAGATGGGTGGTTGGATAGATTGATGGATGTGGAATAAGTGAATAGGTAGGTGAATGATGAATGAATGAATGAATGAATGAATGAATGAATGAGTGGAGGATGGATGGATGAATGAAGGATAAGCTAGTGAATATGGATAGGTGGATGATGGTTGGTTGGATGGATGGATGGATGGATAACAAATGGATGATGGATGGGATGAAAGATAGATGAATGATGGGTGGGTGATTACATGGATGGCTAATAGATGGATGTACAGATGGATAGTTTGGATAGATGAAAGGATCATGGATAGGTATTGGATAGATTGATGGGTGGTTGGACAGATAATGGATAGGTGAGTGGATAGATGGGTGGGTGGATAAATGGATGATAGCAGATGGTTAAATGGGTGACAGACAGCTCAAGGTAATGGACTGATGGACAGATGTACCAATGCGCAGATGGATGAGTGGGTGAATCTCACCCAGGACTTACATGGCTCATGACTCAGTCTTTGGACTCCCAGGCTGTCATATCACTTCACCCCACTCATTCCCCAGAGCTCAGGATTTTAGGGAGAATTACCCCAGCACAGGGGAGAACTTACCTCTCTGGGGACATAGTCAGGTCCCACACAGCCTAGGATGAGAAAGGAGACAAACTCTGTTAACACTGTCATGACATTATAGGGAACTGGGATGTGCTTCCTGACCCTGCCTCTGTAGACACAGAGGAAACAGGAGGGAGGCAGTAGAGGTAGGAGACATACCACAAGTCTTCACACAGACGTCATAGCCGGGGGCAAACTTGGTGGTGCCTTCAGGACAGAAGCAGCCTTCCACCAAGAGTGTGGAATTCTGGGAGGAGCTGGAATGACAAGACACAGGCTCAGAAGGTAGGAGTGACATAGGCTGGGGCTCAGCTCAGGGGCGGGGCTAAAGCTGACTGGACTGCATGAGCAGGACTAGGGAACCAGCAGGAGTCTTCAGGCAGCATACCTGGACTGGCAAGTGGGTTCTTCTGCAGGGCCACAGGCCTGGTACGCCCTGTGAGATGGACACTCCACAGCTGCAGAGGGGGGCAAGGATCAGGAAGGTCGTATCCAGAGAGAGAAGTTTGCCCCTCCCTGCAGTGACAGAGCTACCCAGCCCTTCCCACACAGGACCTCACCCATGCCAGCAGAGGATGGGGAGCTGCCCAGTTCCCTTGCCGACCCACAGATTCCCCAGCACAGGGCAGCACATGGAGAGAGAGGAGTGGTACTTACAGCAGGCCCCCTGGGTATGGTTCCGCCAGTCAATGCAGGCCCCTTCCTTGGCACAGAGGGCTGCGTAGGCCTGCACACTGGCACACTCCATACCAGAGCCAGGCACAAAGCAGCTATCGAACAGGCAGGCTTCATAGTAGTGCTTGGGAGGCACGAAGGGGTGGCACTCGGAAAACAGGCTATGCGGGGAGAGATGGGTCACACTCTGGTCAGCACCCTGGCCTCTTCACATGCTTCCCAGGCCTCCCTTCCCTACTGGAGCCTGCTGAGAGGCACCTGCCAAAGAGGCCCTATGGCTACAGCAGCAGAAGACAGAAAGTTCTGGCTTCTAGGAAAGGAAGGACAGGTGCCTGTGCCTTCAGGCATGTAGAGACAGACATACTCTGCACACCTGAATGGTCACTGGTTGTCAGGATGACCCCTTCCAACAATCCTGGCAGAGGATCACCTAGCTTTGACTTCAAACACCTCCCCGGGACAGGGAACGTCCTCCTGTGGCTACCAGATTTAGGAGTTCCTGACCTGTGTCCAAGCTCAAACCTGCCTCCCTGTATGCTAATGTCCTCTGGTCAGTTGATCTGCCCAGGGTCTCCAGCTCACCCGAGCCTGCAGCTGGCCATGAGGTGAGAGATGTCTGGGAGCAAAGAGAAGTGCTGGGGTGGGGGATGTCAGAGAAGATAGCTAGGGCCTGGGAAAACAGAAGCCAAGTCCTGGGGCCCCCTGTGACCCGACACCCATCCACAGTGATATCCCAGCTCTTCCAGGCCCACACAGGGGCTGCTCGGGCTGCTCTGCCTACTTGGGAGACAGCAGGAACAATAGAAAGACAAGACCTCTTGAAAGCCTGCTTTTTTTTTTCCTTTGAAACAGGATCTCAATAGCCTAGGCTTGTCCTGACCCTCTTGCCTCCACTTCCCACAGGTCACCTGTCCTTGATGAGCTGGCAGATAGGAGACGCAGTGCAGTTCGGGAGCAAGAGCCCTGGTGTCGTGATGGCTGGGCGCTTGGTGGTGAAGTCATTGTGAGGACAGCGTGGCTTGGAGGGGTCAATCACCAACCACTGGTCAGCCGCAACTTCGCAGTCGGAGATGATCTCCCCGCTGGGTAGGATACAGTCATCTGCAGTATTGTTGGTACAGGTACCTGTAGACAGAGAAGCCACCCATCAAGCCAGCACCAAGACCACACTATCAGACTCAGGTCAAGCCCTGGCAGCTGTCCTTCTCTGTCCCAGGCTCCCTGTGTCCCACTGGTCAGGCAAGAGGGAAAAGTCAAAGCCAAGCTAACGTCTGCTGGCTTCTCACGGGGACCAAACACAAGACAGTGCCACAGCGCCCGTCCACAGAGGAGCAGAGAACCCACAGCTAGGCAGCAGGTGCTCACACCCAGTCTTGCCCTCCAAGGAAAGCGGCTGGGGGACTCACCACACTGGCCCTTTGTGTTGTTGCCAAACAGGCGGTAGGGCAGCCGGATGGAGAAAGACAGACCGTTGTAGGAGATCTGGGCATCCAGCTCGGGGATGTCCACCATAAAGTTGATGCCAGATTCGTATACCTGCAGCCCATACTTCTTGTAGGGCAGAGCCACTGCTTGCTTGTTCACCTGCACCTGTAGTCAACATGTCCAAGTCAGGAACAGCCTCAGAGACAGGAGCAAGAGCCTGCCACCTGCCAGAAGCTTGCTCTGCTCTGTCCTGTCCCACCATTGTCCTCTGGAAGCCATATAGCTGATCAAGAAGGCCAAGTTGCACCTTGGGATAGCATCTGGGCTATCTCTACCCCTATCTAAAAGGGGATCTTTTCCTGTCCCTCACCTCTTTCTCTTCCCTTCTTGCTTCCTTTCCACCATACTGGGGCAAAACTTTGTCCCAGCTCATCCCAGGAGAAGCCAAAGAAGGCTCTTCCCAGAGACTCTGAGGCACCATGAAAGGGTCAGGGCTTCTCAGATGTTTCAGTCAACATCCCCAATGACCCCAGAGGATAGAGAAGACTCAGCTAGACACAGCCACTTCCTGTTCACCTGTCCTCAGAGAGGGAGTGTCTGTGCTCATTTAGAGAGCCCATGAGAAGGGCTGACATGACACTAAGGAGGTCCTACATGTGCCAAGGCTCCAGGCTGGTCCAATGGACCTGCAGCTTAGTCCTCTGTTGCCTGGGGCCTACAGTATAAGGCCATGACAGACACACTGTGGATGCCCAGCCAGCCCCAGCCACATACCTGCACCTCAATGGGCATCATGTGTACAGTCTTGATTTGCACTTCCTGGGTCTCATGGCGCACAATTAGTGTGCGGGGGCAGGACACTTGGTCATTGACATCACAATGGTAGTTGTCAATGTAGACCCCAAAGTTGTCCACATTGGAGATAATCTCCTCCACCAGCACGTAGGTACAGTTACCCTGGTAACTGTAGTAGAGCCCATCGAAGGTGACAAAGTGCGGGTCTCCCCAGCCAGTACAGTAGCCTGTGGAAGAAGCTCTGTAAGTTGATGTCACCAAGCCAGAACCACTGGAATCAAATCATGGTCAGGATTCAAGGGATAGGCTGAAAAGCCAGCAGTAACTAAAGGAATCTGAAAAAACCTGGTCCCTAGGTTGAGCCACTAAAATCTTCTAAAAACATCTTCCCAGTTGGTCCAGAGACACCCCCTCTTCTGCAGGGTGAGCCCTTACTTTAGAGCCAGAAGGTCATTCCTAACCACAGAAGCATCCTTGCTCAGAAAGATGCCTCTGCCCCACCAGTC
>CABHPH010150791.1:0-25586 GCA_902168325.1 Peromyscus nudipes
TTGTGTCATGAGTTAATTAGATTTAAAGCAACATTTTAATATTTATAAATTGTTTACATAAATACATATGAAATTTATTTTCTAATTATAATGTGATTGCTAAGATTTAAGTAATATTTTAAAGATATTTATTACTTATTACTTCCAAATACAAACAATGTTTTGTTATTCTAATGTATTTGTATATTCATGATCTTTCTACATGCAAATGAATAAAATGTTAAAACAATTACATATAGTTCACTTTACACCCACATAATCCAATAGGATATTTAAATTATTAGGTGGTTATACATGCCTACAATGAGCTTGTGCTAATGTTTACTGTGCTTTTAAGTGTCTTAGCCTACTACACTTTCATAGACACTGCCAGACAAAAGAAACTTCTAGATCATAGAGGGCCTATATTTATGACTTAACATACAACATTAGGTTCATGTTGTATCAATTCTTTCTATGCTTTATCTCACATGAGATTATGGAGATATTTTGAAATTTGTGTAGAAAGATCTAAAAGACATGGCATGAGACACACTGAGTAAATCCAATATTTAATAATAATTTTAGTTTACACATGGAAAAATAACTTCACAGTGCTAGACACACAAATTGTGCCATGGCATAAAAATCTTGATGATCATATTTTGTTGGTTTCAAATATATATTATTTTAAATTATAACTGCATAGCCATGGCTCAAGCCTTTTGCTAGTTAGCTCTTATATCTTTTTATTTATTTTTTTTTATAATTTGATTTAATATATATCAGCCTCGGATTTCCCTGTCCTCCCTCCTCCCCCCCTTCCCCCATCCCACCCCCCATTCCCATCTCCTCCAGGGCAAGGACACCCCAGGTGGAGTCCAATTGGCAAGAAAGAGGAGGGATTGTATGAGCGAAATTGTTGAGACCATGATTGGAAAAAGCACAGGGACAAATAGCCAAACTAGTGGAAACACATGAACTATGAACCAATAGCTGAGGAGTCCCCAACTGGATCAGGCCCTCTGGATGAGTGAGACAGTTGATTAGCTTGAACTGTTTGGGAGGCATCCAGGCACTGAGACCGGGACCTGTCCTTAGACCATGAGCTGGCTCTTTGGAACCTGAGGCCTATGCAGGGACACTTTGCTCAGCCTGAGAGGAGGGGACTGGACCTGCCTGGACTGAATCTACCAGGCTGAGCTGAATTCTCAAATATAATTTTTAAATGTTGATTTTATATAGCTCATTGACTGCCTCGGTGAACATGATAAATTTTTTGGTGCCGCAACATATAATGTATGGTTTATAAATGACATATGGAAAAGTACATAAGATGAGTTTAGAATGTTTACTTTAAAAGCAAAACCAGTAATTACAACACAGTTTCATTTATTAAGATAACACAATTGAGACAGAAGATGATTTTATCAATGAGAAGTTTGTCGACTAGTCATAGAAAAACATTCAAAGTACTGTTTTCATAAAATATAGAAACACCACGAGGGCAAGTTGATTATTATGCTAAGAGATCAAATATAGATAGGTAATGATTAAATCTAATAAATCACAGCTATGTTGCTTTGTGTTAATTTTAATACACTTATTTGGGTTTTGTGTTTTATTGAGGAGACATTTTCATTGGATGCAGATGAGAGATAATTTTTTATTTATGCATTTTCTCCTTTTCTTTTTACCTAAAACACTATAAAATCTCATTATTCAAGTCCAACACCATCTTTTAAACTCAATGGACTCAGATATTTTAGAATTTCACCTTATCTTCCTTGAAATTATTTTAGATTACTCAAATTCAACGTTCTAATATGGTAACAATTTCACAAAGTTTTATAGTAAGAGAACAATACCTGACTCCATGGAGCAAACTGCTAAGCCAATTACTAATATTTGTTAAAGTACTCAGCGTAGTTTTGAGGAGAAAATGTGTTAGTACAAACGTCAAGAATTTCAAAAGTCTCTTGGAGTAATTGCAATTCTATTCACTTCTCAGTTATGCACTTGGTTTTAAAATTTAAGCATTAGACAGTAAGAATGTCTATTATCACGAAAACTACAAATTGAAAAATAAGCAATACAAGGAAAACATAAAAAGTACAAGCATTTATTCCTATTGCAATATAAAGTTAAATAATAATCATGTGCATGATTTTGATACATGCTATCATAATATCAGTAAATATATTTTGCACTTTTCTGATGCAAACCCACAAATAGTCCAAAATCCTCTCCATGTTACCATGCCAATCATTAACTATATAAGAAGTTATGTTACATAATTTAAATTTTTAAGAGAAGGTAGAATAACCCACATGGGTCACATAGTAACTGGTCTGAAATATTGGGAGTTTGGATCCGAGCAGAATGATTGTCTAATTGCTTTGGTGATCTGCTTTGGACTCTATTTTTTGTTATGTCTTTGTAAAAGCTTTCAAGCTCCTTGGCACGTCAGTTTCCTCTACATCGTTTCTCTGTATAATGCCTTCTACAAGTGTTTGTAAAACCTGCAATTTCTTGGAAAAGCCTTCTGGATCCTGCTCAGTGAACCAGATGACTGACTTCTTTCTTCTGCTAATCCTGGAGTTGGAACAGTTTGAAAATAAGACATGATGAGGCAACAGGAGGTGTGTAGCAGTTCAAAGTTTGTTCTGTACACTCTAATTCTGTCACGCAAACAGTTTCAATAATGACTATGTATGACAAATGCAACTTTTTCTCTTATGCATGGGGCATTTATTTTTTCCACTTCTCCCATTCCTAAGTCATTTCAAAGGAACACATGGTGACATGGATATTGGGTAACAGCAAAGTGATCATTCTCTCTGCTTTTGAATCAGAAATCACTGGAATCACAAAAGTCACTCATCTCATATATGATAAAATGACTTAATGACAGGATACTTTGTGATCTTCAGGAGCAATAATTAGAATTTTGAACATTCTTCTCACTGCAACCTTATTAAAGGAATAAATAATTTATTTCCTTTGTAGTCATATTAAAAATTCTGCTATAGTGTAGTCTACACAGATTAGAGTTGGTCTAAACCAAGAGTCAAAATTCATTATTTACATTCATGTGAATGACAGATAGGAAAATAGATTAATATGCTAAGGCTTTTCAAGTTGGCCATGCAAAACTACAACTCGGCTAAAGGATAATTCAACCAAGTGTAACTGATGATGTCCTGGGAACATGTAGATGTTATACCAAATTCAATGCCTAATGTGGTAGCAATTTGATAAAGTTTTTTAGCAATAGAACAAAGCAAGCTATAAATCAAGTCATGTTTCAAGACCATTGGTGAGAACCTCAGGAATGCAGGTTGAAATGAATGAGAAAAATTTCTGCTAAAGACTTTAGATGCTGTCCAAATCATTGTTCTTTTCATTGGTAGAAGCTTCTCAGCTTAAGTTAACACATTTCTCAAGATTTGACCTGTTAGTCTTAAGGGAGTAGGTCAGACACGAAAGTTAACATGGGAGTGCTATTAATAAACTTAAAATAATCCCCAAAAAATTGTAATTAGGCTCTGGGACTATAACATTCCAACATTTCCACACTCAGAGTAGTTCTATTCAGGGGAAAAGGTGAACTGATTTTCAGGAACTTTCAAAAGTCTTTCCATAGAAATACAATTTCTCATCTCATAGAAAATCTGAGTCAGTCTTAAGGTTTAGTCTAATCTGGGCCAATCAAAAGAGAATTATACAAAATCAAATACTCTGTGTAGAGTTCTGGTATATTGACTTTTTAATCATGACCTTTATTTCTGTTTCAGCTCCTACAAAATGAAGGTGGACTATTCTTCATATTTACCCTGTTTTGTTCTTTATATTAAATGATATTATTGTGGAGAGAGTTAGAACTCACAATTGTCGAAATTTGTTGTTTTATGAGTGTCTGTGAGGTGAAAATAGTTTTGGGGTCCTAAAGCTTTTCACTACTTTGCAGAGTTCTTAAGTGTATTGAATCTCCAAGAAAAACATGAGCTCCCTCTGAATTAGAATGCTACACTGATGTAATGGGTACAGATACTCCTCCTGGGAGGCTGAATGGAGGAAACAATTTCTGTCTAGAATTCCTTCCTCCTCCAACTCACTGTAAGAGTTGGGTATAGTCCTTCCTTCTTATTGATGGACATTTCAGTAAAGTGGGATACTGAAATCCATTTTTCCCTAAGGTTTTCTGCATGCCTCTTTTTTCCTTTGAATCCTCTCTCTCTCTCTCTCTCTCTCTCTCTCTCTCTCTCTCTCTCTCTCACACACACACACACACACACACACACACACACACACACACACACCAAAGAGGCTCAATATCAGACGTCCATTTCACAGATTTCAGTATGCCCAAATCAATATTGTGTCTGCTCTCAAGTTACTTTTCTCCAGTCCACTTTCTCTATATTTACTGACATGACTCTGGTCCCTGAAATAATGAGGTACATTGTGATTCTTCTCACACTGTTCCTTTTTAACACCGCCTTAATGTTATAAATTTTCAACCTAACAAATTGACTATCATTGTTGCGGCTCCTACTTTGAAACTTCAGGATATAAAATTCTAGAATGTATCACTTGGATCTGAAATGAAGGAAAGTGGGAGATTTATGTAAACTTTATAAAAATATGCACCACAATGAATTATTTCAAAACCATATGCCATATTCTCATTTCCTTTGAGAAATCTATGGTCCACCACTAACATATTATAGTTCAATTTCCAATTGCACTTACATATTAGCAAGTATACAACAAGAATGAATAAACCAAAATGATTTTTTTTTAAATTTTCTTTTGTTTTTCAAGACAGGGTTTTCTGTGTAAAAGCTCTGCCTGACCTGGATCTTGCTCTGTAGCCCAGACTGGCCTCAAATTCACAGAGATCTGCCTGCCTCTGCCTCCTGAGTACTGGGATTAAAGGCATGCGCCACCACTTCCAGGCCCAAGATAAGTTTGTAAAGACTAAGATCTGGAAAGACATGAGTTATGACAACACCTTGAACAACAGATCTATATGGAAATATGTGAGGCCTCTCTCAATGTAGAGTAAATGTATAATTGAAAAGAGTGTCGTGCAATTATCATCCCAAAGACAAAGAACTCAAAAAGTAAAATGTGTACATAGAAATTTAAAATACTTCAGAACTATATAGCTCTCTTGTTCAAGAACAACATACAAATATTTAAAGAGACATAAATTAGCTATTGCCATACTCTTTCTGAAAATGTAGACAATATACACATCTGTCCAACCATTTTTTTTATTTACTACTCAGAGGGCCCTTTAAAAATATCCAAAATATTTACCGTATGATTTAGTATATTTTTTTATAATAACTGTGAATATATGGATGGTACATTTATCATTGTATACTGTTTGTTAGAAAACCCCAATGTATTGGGCTAGCAGAATATAAGATAAATTAATTAAGTAATAAACGTAATTAGATACTTCAGAAATAGGAATGCCGCCGGGCGGTGGTGGCGCACGCCTTTAATCCCAGCACTTGGGAGGCAGAGGCAGGCGGATCTCTGTGAGTTCGAGGCTGGCCTGGGCTACCAAGTAAGTTCCAGGAAAGGCACAAAGCTACACAGAAAAACCCTGCCTCTAAAAAAAAAAAAAAAAAAAAAAAAAAAAAGAAATAGGAATGCCACAAAACAACTTTTTAACTAAGCATTCAGTGATGCCACCTGGTTCTCCAACTATTCTCATCTTCCTTTTCTTTCAATCCAACCACAGCAATATTTTCCACTTCCCCATCCACAAAAGAATATTCCTATTTTTTCACAATTTAATGTATAACTGCCATGAAAATGATGAACAAACACAGATGAAGAGAAAGATGTCAAGTAAAAGAAACACTTGCATATTGCTAGGGCAAATGTGTGTACACTCATACACGGTCTCCAAAGGCACAAAAGAGAATGGTCATATGGTTGAATAATTTCTCCACTGGATACAACAGAAGGGAAATTGAGAGGCTGAAGGGATATCTGTACATCACATCATATTTACTGAAACTTTTATAGCTCCAGTAATATTAATATCAAATCCACCATTCTGAACTAAAGGACAACTAGATTAAGAAATTTCTAAAAAAAAATAATGATAGAAGAAAAATGTGATATTTATGTAAAAATATGTATGCGATGTAATACAATTCATGTTGACATATGCGCACATATACCAATATTACTCCAACTATAAAGGAAGAAAATTCTGCCATTTACCATACTTTTAGTGGACTAAAAGTATGTGTAAAGAGATAAATCATCTTACATGTTCAATTTCCAGATAGTTCACATAGGATAAAAAGAATAATAATTATCATTAGGTCCTAAAGGATGGGAAGGAATTAGGACAAATATATTCTTGAAAATCATCTAGATAGATTTGATGTCTTCTCACCAAAAAAATAAACTAAGTAAGAGATAAAACATATATTAGATAATTAGAATAAGCCATTGCACTTTGCATACATGTTTGAAATATCTGTTGTTGGTTGTTTTATTACTCTTTACACTTTATACTTTGGGGGACCTGCCAGCCAGCTCTCAAATTATTGTACACAGAGACTTATTCTTATTTATAAATTCCTAGCCTTAGCTTGGCTTGTTTCTTGCCAACTTTTCTTAACTTAAATTATCCCATCTATCTTTTGCCTCTGGGATTTTACCTTTCTGTATTTCTGTATATCTTGTCTGTCCTTCTTATTCTGTGTCTGGCTGTGTGTCTGTGTGTCTGTGTGTCTGTGTGGCTGGGTGGCTAGCCCCTGATGTCCTCCTCTCCTCCTTTCTTGCTCCACCCTGATCTTTGCTTTTCCCAAATTTCTCCTATTTATTTTCTCTGCCTACCAACTCTGCCTATCTTTTCCTGCCAAGTTATTGGCCATTTTGCTCTTTATTAGACCAATTGGGTGTTTTAGACAGGCACAGTATCATAGCTTCACAGAGTTAAACAATTGCAGCATAAAAGAATGCAACACATCTTTGCATCATTTAAACAAATGTTCCACAGCATAAACAAATGGCACATCTTAAAATAATATTCCACAACAAATATCATTATGTACAAAATAAATATATCTTTTCTATTTAAGTCAATAAAGCTGAGTCCCCTTGTCACATGTGTAAGATTATGTTTCTCTCTAGAGAGTAGAATTCTATAAACAGAATATTTTTATGAAACAAATTTTTCAGATGGAAACTAATCACATAAAAATTGGTGAGATGTCATTTAATTATTACTAACTTTTTAATTAAACTACTGATGTTCATATTAATGGTGTTTATATCTATGCACTAAATTAAATATAAAAGTTCAAAAAGAAAAAATATCACATTTAAAATATGAAAAGAGCTGGGTGGTGGTAGTACACACCTTTAATCCCAGCACTTGGAAGGCAGACTCAGGAAGATCTCTGTGATTTCGAGGCCAGCCTGGTCTATAGAGTTAGTTCCAGGACAGCCAGAGGTACACACAGAGAAACCCTGTCTCAAAAATAAAAGAAAGAAAGAAAAAGAAAATATGAAAAGAGAAATATCACAAATTTCTTCTAAATTTTTAAGAATTTAGAGAAATATTGAATAATCTTACAATAGAGATATTTTACATATGTTGATGTGAAGACATTTTTGAAATTTAATCATCTTTGTTCCTCTAATTTGATTCAGTGCCTTTTCAGCAAATATGCATAGGTTCCAGTTGGTCCTTCTGCTAGGGGAATAAGGTTGCTGAATACATAGAACTTTTACTAAGCAGGTCTATGTGTGCCAGGTATTGATCTAGCAATGCCCTGGCTCAGATCCATTTTAATTTGCTTTTCCATTTTTATCTTCCTATGGGGGGCTGCATTTCTGCCTAGTATGCTAGAAAATAAACTCAGGGCTAATTATAGTGCCTGTATTTCTCCATGTAATGAGCAAGGTGGCACTGACATTGAATTTTATTGTATAAAAAAATGTCCATATAGAAAATTAATACAATTCAATTTTATGTCCTTTGGGCCATATACTTGCCATTTTTTTCCATCTCAGAACAGATAAGAAAATCTATGTCCTACGTTTCATAATAGGGTAATCCACCATGTATTCTGTAAGTATTTTACATACTATGTCCCACAGGCATGTCTGGCTTTGGTTTCACAAGTGAGAAAATTTGAAGTATGTGTCCAGAAATCTTTGCCCTTTAAATTGAAGAAAACAATCACGCTAGTGACAAAGTTTAGGTTTTTTATTTAAAATCGAAAATTAAGTTTTAGATAAGTTATAATATTCCTCATCATTTTAATTTTCCTATTATAATTCACATAAGTGTAAGGGTATCCACTGTGACATTTTCACACGCAGACTGGGATGGTGAGTTCTCCTTCTCTATACTTGTCCCCCAGTCATCGGTCCCCTTTTTATGAGTCTTCTTCTGCCATCAATTTTTTTTTTACCATAGTTAAAACATATTACCATCTGAGATTCACTAAATTGTGAGGATTAGCTCTGGACAAGCCTGAATTGGGAGACATATGTTGACATTTTAAAACGTATTATTATGGAAATTAAAACATAATAGACTTGATATATAACAGTCATTATCACGATAGTTACATCCACATAAACTCTTAGAATCAACAGTCAATGTACAAATTTCAAGTCAAGAGACAATTTTAAATTTTGTCAGCTCTTTAATAGTAAAGTTTATAAAACAGTATATTTTCAATGTTTTGTGATGCTTAATGTTATTGTAATTTTAGGAAGATTGCCTTTTTTTTTTTTTTTTTTTTTGGTTTTTCGAGACAGGGTTTCTCTTTGTAGCTTTGCACCTTTCCTGGAACTCACCTGGTAGCCCAGGCTGGCCTCGAACTCACAGAGATCCACCTGGCTCTGCCTCCCAAGTGCTGGGATTAAAGGCGTGCGCCACCACCGCCCGGCAAGATTGCCTTTTATATGAGTAGTTACTTAGAGTTCATGATAATTTTAAATAAATTGATTAGTTAAGTCCTTTGGTTGTTGCAAAATAGAAAATATTTTGTAAACTAGAATTAATTTTGATATAACCTAAGTGTAATATAAATACAGATAGTTTTGAGGAGGCAGCTCATGCTGTCTGAGTTCCTGGGCACCAGTGGTGCCCTTTTATGTATTTTTCAGTTTTCTCTTGAGCTGAAGGGGAATGTGAAGCTGGCCCAAGTTGTCCAGTAATGACATTCTTTAGTTACTCTTCAATGTATGTAACCTTTATTTATAGAATTTAATGAGCTACTTCTACCTGTATAGGAAACCAACTTTTATCAAAGGTTCAAGAGATGTCTCAACAGTTAACATGTTTGTTGTTCTTGCAGAGAATGTAGGTTCCATTCCCTGTAAGTGGAAGCTCACCACTGGCTGCAACTCCATATCCAGGGAATCCTACACCATCTTCCCCTCCATCTGATTCTATGATTGTGTCAGCACAGAGCTACATGTTCCTGAATATGATCTATTTTTAATGTTAACTTAGCGATACTGTTTGATTTATAACAATTAGCTATCATCAAGTAGGTACACATAACATATTCCATTTTTTTACCATATTCCTTAGAGTAAATGCCACAAGAATCCTGAAAAATATACTAGTACATACTTAAGATAACTATATAAAAAACATAAAATATCAAGTTTAATGATTCATTAAATTTTACACAGAAATATGCATATAGATTAAATATAGTGAAGATGTTATACCATTTCTTAATTTTATCAAAAGTTACACCAAAATATGATATTTTTTAGTTATTATTCTTAAGAATTAAGATGAGTAGTAATTTGTAGAATGCTAAAATATTATACTTTATTTGTCCAATTGCTATTTAATCATTAATACAATAATAAGTATAAAGCATTTTGTAAATATTTAATGCTATTTAATAATTCTTGAAAATACTAATAATCATGACAAAATATTAAAGTAATATTATTGAAAGAAATGTAAATCAGTTTGTTTAAATTCTTAAGAATTGCATTCTAGGCCAATAAAAGTGTCCTAGCAGTTATGAGCACTTGCTGCACTTCAGAGGACCTAGATTTGATTTCCAGTACCCATATGGTGCCAACTCACCACGTGGAACTGTAGTCTCATGGAATCTGAAACCCTCTTCTAATCTTCATGGGAACCACACATGTGCTGCATTTTCACACATGTAGGCCTAATACTAACATACATACAATAATTAAATATATCTAAGAATAATTTAAGTATTTAAAGGTAATATATCAATATGAATATGTTATCATCACCCACTGTCTCAGTTAAAGTTTTTGTTGTAAAGAGACACAATGACCTCAGTAATTATTATAAAGGGAAACATTTAATTCGGGCTGGCTCTCAGAGGTTTACTCCATTATCACCATGGTGGAAAACATGGCAGTGTGTATGGTGCTAGAGAATAAGGTGATAGGTTCAACATCTTGATCCAAAGCCAGCAGAAGAAGAGACTGTGTCCTACACTGGGCATAGCTTGAACACATAAGACCTCAAAGCCCACTTCCATAATGACATACTTCCTCCAACAAGGCCACACCTCCTAATGGTGTCATTCCCTATGGGCCAAACATTGAAACACATGAATCTATGGGCCATTTTTATTCAAATCATCACAGCCATTTTATATTTATTTAAAAGAAATATTGTATTTCTATAATTTTAACAAAAATTTTCTTAATTAAAAAAAAAGAGCAGTGACTACATGGAATAAACCAAATCAATGTTTAATGATTTTTACAGATTATGTTTTCTCACATAGTGTGTCCTGATTACAGTTTCCCCTGCTACTGCTTCTTGTTCCTCCCCACATCTGGATCCATTCCCTTTCTGTCTGTCATTAGAAAACAAACAGGTTTTAAAGAATTATAATAAAATACAATATGATAAAATATAATATAGTAGGGTAAACGAAAACTAATATTGGAGAATTGTGTGAAACATTCATTCATTTATTCATTCACTTTTTAAGTATAGAAAATATAATAAGAAAAACTAAAAAACTATCACATCGAAGTTGGATAAGATAAACAAAAAGAAGAAAAGAGCCTGAGAGAAGGCACAAGAATCAGTGACCCACTCATTTAAAAACTCAAGAACTCAACAAAAACACTAAACTAGATGCCATAATATAAACAGTGAGGACATGGTAGAAATCCATGCAGGCCCTGTGAGTTAATATGAGCTTGGCTTGGGTTGACTAAGAAGGCCTTGTTTTTCATGGTTCCAGCCAACTCCTCTGGCTCTAATATTCTTTCTGCCTCTGCTGCTGGGTTCCCTGTGCTCTGCAGGAAGGAATTTGATGGCATCATTTCATTATGGCTGAGTGTTCAAAGGTTCTCTCTCTCTGCATAATGTCTGGATGTGAGTCTTTGTATTTGTGCCACTCTGCTACAGAAGAAGCTTCCCTGATTCTGACTGAACAAGGCACTGACCAGAGTGTAGAAGAATATTGCTAGGAATCATTTTATTGCTACCTTCCTTTAGAAAACCAAATGATTGTATTTGGTTTTCCCCTAGGCCCATGGCCTATCTAGTCTGAGGTTATTTGTCACATAACCAGTGTCAGAGGTGGGTTTCATCTCATGGAGTGGGCATTAAGTCAAATCAGATAATAGTTTATCACCCCTACAAGCTTTGTACCACCATTACCCTAGCATATCTTGCAGGCAGGACAGCATTGTAGATCAATGGTTTTGTGGCTGGGTTGTTTTTTATTTTTCTTGTTTGATAGTGAATAGACTCTACCAAAGATGCTATCACACACAGTGGTGAAGGCTCTGTGTAGGCTCCAGCTTGACTTCTACATGTTCAATGGGTTATGTAAGAGTTGTCTTTAGCAATGTTGAGTTGTCTAAGAGTTGTCTTCAGTAATGGAAACTTGTCATTTGGTGCAGAGCAACCCATAGTCTCGGCACATAACCTAGATATTTTTGGATTTCCTTGTGACCCCTTTGGTCAACAACTCAGTTAGGTATACCTCAATTCCAGTTCAGGAAGCTTCATCTGATGACAAGACATAGCCAGTTGGGTCTCTGTCTCACCCATTATTTGTTGATTTAATTTAGATCACCTCATAAATGTACATATTTTAGGAAGTTTCTACTGTGCTAGTTTTCCATACTACCCCTAATGATCCTTCATTTTAGAAGTCTCTCCAGGTATTCCTTCTATAATCTCCCCTCCTTTTCCATCTCCGTTTCATCCTCCCACTTCCATATCTCCTCATCCTTCCATAACTATTAACTCTTAAGGTTGGGGACAGTGGCATGTCCCATCCCAAAGGTAGATTCCATTACATTTGTTCATCCAGGCAGCAGAAACTTTTCTTAATGTGCTTTGAAACCTACCAAAACATCATTTAATGTTAAATAAAATGGTGAGTTCTGACATTTCAAGAAAATCTGGTATTTAAAATATCAGTTTAAAAAAATAGAAAATAAACATCAGATGACTTAAATTGGAATATTTTCTCTGTGTCCCCAAATCATAAGAGATAGAGAATAACAAAAATGGAGGCAGAAAATCATTAAGTTTAGTTTTTTAACAACCTGTTCAACCTGTGAGGTCTTTATGTCCTAACATTTTTTATTGTTAACAATGAAAATATATTTTTGATCCTGTCTAACCCCAACCTTATTTGGTCTACTCAGCTCTGTCAAAGCACATGTCCAGTAAAGTCTCCAAGTTGTTTGGAGTGTTTGTTACTTTTCAGTTGCTATCATGTCCATCAAGGCTTGCCCTGGCTTCCTGCTTACTCTGACAACAAGGGAACAGTCCACTATCTACAGCATTCCTTTACTGTAGCATAAGATTTGAAGATAATAGGATCAAGATAAATATTTATGTCCTTGTTTTTGTTTTTGCTTTTTTCATGAAAATAATTTCAAGCCAAGTGGTGGTGGCACTCGCCTTTAATCACAACACTCAGGAGGCAGAGGCAGGAGTATCTCTGTAAGTTCAAGGCCAGCCTGGTCTATAGAGTGGATTCCAGAATAGCCAAGACTGTTTGACAGAGAAACCCCATCTTGAAAAAACATAAATAAATAAACAAATAAATAAATAAATAAATGAATAAATAAATTCTAGTTCCAAAATTGATCAATTCATAAAAAAAACAAGTTGAACTGAATTCATTCTAGTGTTCAATAACTGTCTAGCTATTTATACCCTCTCATTAATGTTTAATGTTTTCCATGTTTTTTAATCATAAAACAATGGCATTATATTACAAAGCTACATGATCTACTTTCATTGATAATCAGTATTATCTTAAACCTCAGTTTTCTGTATGACTAATAGAACTACTTGAGAACCTTTGAACTGGAAATAACCCCTTTAGAAGATTTTAGGAAAAAAGTAAATTTTATACTATGTGATGGTTTTGTAGTTCCAGTGTAAGAAAATCAACTATCATAAGTTTGTACTGGATAAGTAATATGAACAGATCAAATAAGATTATCACTTAAACTATACGAATAACAATGGATTCCCTTTATGGACCTTACAATATGTAAAACACACCTATCTGTCTTTGACAGAAAGATAAATGAATTATGTCAAATTACCTTTATTTGTAATTGTATACTTCTGTAAATAGATCTTGGGTAACAAAATGTAATTTAAAAATAATAAGTGTTTTATTTCTTTTCTTTTACTTTGATTTTAATGGGTAATTTAAGATTTATGGCATGGCTTGCAGGATGCTAAAGTGAAAAATTGTGTGTTGGACAGGTCCGTCAATGACTCAGCATGAGCTGGTGATAAATAGATGCATTCATACTTTCCAGAGTGTGGCAGGAAGCATTCACGCTTAACTTCCTGATGCTGTTCCCTCAGGTTGTCAGTGCCCTGCCCTGGGAACTCTGTCCCAGAGGATATGGAGACCCTGGCAGTCCTTTCTCCTGTTACTAGGCTCCTGCTGTGAACCCTGATGCTTTACTGGGAGCTGCCCACAGAGAAGTTCTCTAGCTGATTTTAGATATTAGTTTTTTAAAGTAAGAATGCTAGTAGAATAGGTGAGGAGAATACAAAGAAATCAAATTCTTATCTTTTCTCTACCCTCTAGGTGTTTTCCAACAGTGGCAAGTTTGCTGTGGTTGCTGATAACAATGAAATCCATTGCTCTCTGTCCTGAGCCAGTAAGGGGTGAAGGTAATAAATTGAGACACCAACGTTCATACTCATACCTAGTTTACCAATGACACCTGGCCTGGTTCCTCTACTTGCTAGAACCCCATTTATGCAAATGGAAAATGAAAACCTTTTTTTAGAACTCTACAATCATATTTCTATTATCTCTTTTTCCTTAGGAACATCTTTCTCATTTTTATTACACTATTTATTACATACATATGTATACATCAATCTGTTTTCTAGATCAGTACATCATAACGGGAAAAGTTATGGTGTTTGTTTGTTTATTTTTGTTTCATGAATGTCTTCCCAACACCTTGAACAGTACCTTCATAAATACCTAGCACATTAAGAAATCAGTACTATAAACTTCCTATTCTCTGAAAAAAATCCTAGTTTCTCATTTGTCTATCCAAAGATAAGTGTAAGTCAATTGTGTGTGTGTGTGTGTGTGTGTGTGTGTGTGTGTGTGTGTGTGTCATTTATCAAAAGAGAAAGGGTCAGGTAAGGGACAGAACAAGGACTTAGAAGGAACCTGTGATCTTGGGAAAGTTGTTTGATCTCTGTGCCTTCTTTCCCAATGGGATATGTCAAGATGCAATGTACATAACTATTTGAGTAAATATCTCTCAAGTTCTATTTACTAGGGTAAATACTTGTTTTATTTTCTCTATGGGAAGCATGAAATGAGAAGTCACTACAATAAAGATTGTATATCCTGAAGTTGGTTCTCGTGAGAATTAGATTTTGATTTTAGGCACAATGGTGTGGCGGCAAAATTAATCTTGTAGTTAACAGCATTTATTTATTAAATGACCTCACTGTTATTAAACTCTAGAAGATGGTGTGAATTTAAATAACAAGTCAGCTAACCATAACTAGATATTTTATCTATTTATTTTTCCTTCATTAGTTTCTACCCCATCCTTTCCCCCCAAAGAATATGAAAACTAAATTGGAAGCTGAAGTATCGATGGAGTTCTCAGTACACTCAGTGTTGGTGAATTCCCAATGAAGTTTGGGAATGCTAATGTAAGAGGCATTTATAATTAGCTCGAAAACAGCAGAAACTGTTATATTTAGTTCTGACTTTATGCATGCTTTACATACTTACTGAGTGTAAGCATATTATGAAATCATCTAATGCAGTCTATAATTTGCTATGCCATATGAAAGCAAGACACTGGAGAAACTTGGTTTGGAAGTTCCTGTGCTGAAAGGTTTTAGAAATTTAGTAGAAGATCTTGTGTCTTATACTATATAACATGACAGACTGGTAGCATTTAATCCATGCTGCACAAACTACAGAATTCTGGGGTGGGTAAGACATACAAAAATGGAGATATTATAGATAATTGAAAAATTGCATATATAAAATTAAATATATATGTATCCATCAGTCTCTTTTCTAACAGTACATCACAAAGGGAAAATTCAGTTTATTCACATTTATTTTTAGATAAGTAGAATATTCAGAAAATCAGTTTGAATACATTTCATTTCTAGAATTATACAATAAGTTTAGAGCCAACAGAAATATTACTATTACCTGGAGCGAGGAGTAGCAGACTCGGGAATGTAGAATAGAATCTTGATTTCTAAATGGATGATAATAAGTCAAGACTAAATTCTGGGGTCAAAAAGATGACTCAGCATTCCAGGGCAATATTAGCTTTTGCAGAGAAATCAGGGTCAGAAATCATATGGTGTCTCACAACTATACGCAACTCCAGTGCCAAGGCACCAGTGCCTTCTTCTGGATTTTGTGGGCACTGCATGCACATGATGCACTTAGCATGCAGGCAAAACACTCAAACACCTAAACAATCAAACTAACAAACAAACAAAGAAATAAATATTGTTTAAGGTGCATTCTGTAAAAAAACAAAATATAGTGACAGTAATTTCTTGGTTGAGAAAATACAAATTTCAGGGCTAGAGAGGTGGTTGATCATTTAAGAGCCCATACTGCTCTTGCAGAGGACCTGTGTTCTGTCATCAGAGAGCTCACAACTATATGTAACTCCAGCTCAAGGGGAATTCAAAGTGACTGTTCAGAGCATTACGTTCTTGCCTACATACTCGCACAGACACACAAACACATAATTAAAAATAATTATTGCAAAAATTTGCAAAAAAGAATACACAAATGTATATATAATAAATATTTAAATATATTGTATATATTATGAATATGTATTTCAAATCACACACACACACAACACACACATACAACACACACACACACACAACACACACACACACACGGGTATTGGTTCATCCACTAGAGAATGGGCAACTTACCAGAGGTCTCACCTCTGAGGAAAACTAACTATCCCTCCCACAGCAGCCACCAACTGCCAATAGCCCTCCACTAAGGGTGGGTCTCCTGATTCCTTTCCTCATCCGTTATTGAATGTTGACTGGATCGATCTTCTGTAGAACGATTGCTAGCAGCTGCAGCCACTGTGAGTTCATAAGGGCAGTAGCCCTGTTCTGTCTGAAAGACACTATTTCCCAGAAACCCCTTTTACTCTTACAGTCTTTTCCACCCACCTTCCACAATGTTCCCGGACCCTTGTAGGGAAAGCTGATAGCCTGTTTCTGGCTCAGCACTCAGCAGTCACTTGGCTGCGCTCTGGCTAGTGATGAGTCTGCAATAACAGGATTCTCATATGGAGAGCAAGGGTCGCACCAATCTGTGAACATCGCGATGAGGAACGATTTCAACCAACACCAGGTCCCATACCTGTGCTGACCTCTCCATGTCCTGCAACATAGCTCCAACTTTCATCTTCCTGCTGGCACTACAAAGTCCACAGTTCCAGTCCTTGATCCTCTGCCTCTGGCCGCACTTCTGCCCATTTGTTACATGGTTTTGTCTCAGACTGTATAACCTTGGGATTTTTCTCAGGGATGATGTCACCGACAGCTTAGTCTACCTTGGGACATATTTTCCTCACTTGACTACTCTACTCTAGTAACAGTTGTATTTTAGTAACAGTCCTTCTTTCTGTACCTTGTATGGGGGCTCATTAGCTAGCTTCCCTCCTCTCATTCACTGTGTGCATTAAAGGTTAAAGGCCCATTTCACTTGCAAGTGCTCTCATAGTTTATTTTCATTTTTTTCTGCACAAAGAATTCTTTTCACATTGACTCATTCTAAGAGAGGTTCTACAGCTGTAAGAAATGTATTCTATTAGTCATTGTGTCCTTCCTTGAGTCTTTAGTTTAATGCTACTGCTTGGTTGGTGTAGGGGAAGGCTGGGGGGTGGGAGGAGGGAGGACAGGGGAATCTGTGGCTGATATGTAAAATTAAATTAATTATAAAATAAAAATATTTTTTAAAAATGTGTATTTATTTTTCCCAAGTTGCCCCCCCATAACATTGTAATGTTGCATTATATACTGGCATGTGTTTGTAGTTCTTGTCTCGAAAATATAAAGAGGCTAATTATAATAGGAGCATAATGATTCTGGTTTTCCCAGATACTGTGTTTCCTTATTTTAACTGTTTCATGAACTTCTTATAGTTGCAAAACAAAGCAAAAACAAATACATCTGTGGAAATATCTGGTATGCAGGTTCAAAAAAATTGAGGAAATCACTGCTTTAAGTCTCAGATGCTAGATGATGCCATTTCTTAGCTTTGGGTTACTGGAAACTCATAGTCTCTAAACACAATATGAAAAGGTTTCTTATAGTCTTAGGAATATTAAGTCAGACAGTGGTTGATGGATATTAAAGAGACTATAATTATCCCAAGATAATTTGGCTCTAGATCTGCAATGTTCTTACTATTCATACTAACAGAGTCAGTCTAACCAGTCAGTGAGCCTGAATGAATATTTATACTTTAATTTGCAGAAGAAGTAACTGTATTTGAGAGACAACTTTTAAACTTTAAAGATGATTGAGAATATGTACTGGGTAAATTGTGATGCACTGTTTAGATTTGCAATCTTTAACCTATACATTTAATATTTTTATTAGCATCATAGCATTAACAAAAATCGCTTATTCAGTTTTTGGTAAATTTGTGAAGTATTACAGATAATCCACAGATTGTTGATAAAGGAATTATTTATTAAGAAATTATATTGAGGAGAGCAACTCACTAAACAGGATAAGGCAAATCAGTCACAGAGTTCTGGAAGGGTGATAGCTGGTCTCACACTACTTCTGCTGCCTGAGTCAGACCCCACTACCCAACCCATGAGGGAGAGAAAAGAGGGGCTGCGTACATGCCCCTCAGGTCTCAAGCTAACTCAGAGGCAACTTACTCAGGGATGGTACCTCAAGGTCATAGATTGAAGTAGTACCCACTACAATGAATTTATCTTCCAACTTATTTTCCAAATTGTATGTTTTGAAATAACATACTGATATAGAGATTGAGGGGCTAATAAAAATGTTTCATTTGTTTTTAAAAGTATTTAAAGCCCTTTAAGATATGCAATAAAGAATAGTGGCATCCATCATTAAAGATATTAGGATCATCAATCTGATGAAACCAAAGATGAACAGGTAAAATCTGCAGCACATAGACTGAGATGGGGTGCAATAACAATGTTCAAGGCCATATGATGACTGAATTTATAAACATTCATAACAATCTTGGGTTTAGTTGGTAATCTTTGAGTATCAATGTGTAAGGATGCTACGTGGTTTCCATGGACACTTACATTTTCTCATAATAATTTTAAAAATTGGCAGAAACTGAAAAAAAAGGGGGGGGGCAGGATCAGCAGGAACTCCACCTGCTCTGGTAATGAGGAGGTTAGCTTGTCTTAGAAAACTCATGGGTCGGAGAAGATTTGAAGTAGAATTTGTTGTTAGGCAATCCAAGAGTCTTACGGATTACCAGAGAGTTCAAATGCATGTCATCTCACAGAACTGTATCTTAGCCCATATACTTTAGAGGAGCTTGTTAGTGGGATGCTTTGGGATTATGAAGCCTCAAGTGATTCCATGAAGGCAACTCAAGTTTTTCAAATGTCTGTGCTTGCACGTTACTAACTAACTTTTTATTGCTATGATAAGACACTGTGAATAAGGCAACTTATGAATATAGTTTTTTGTGCTTATAATTTCAGAGGGTAAATCTATCACCATCATAGCTGGGAGCATGGCAGCAGGCAACTAGACATGGTGTTGGAGCAGCAGTCGAGAGCTTGCATCTTGAGACTATGAGGCAGTTGAAGAGACTGACATACAGACAAAAAAACAGATAGATAACTGAAGCATGATTCTAATTAGTCTTAATAATAAAAAACCTAGAGTGAGATTTTAGGGTGAAAACTGAAAGATCAGAGAATCAGAGTAGCCAGCACTAGAGACTTCTTACCTCTATGAATCCTCACACCGAATGTGTTGGTATCCTGTCTATAAATCCTCAGACTGAATGGGCCCAAGATCCTGTCTCGACCCACTTTATAATCTTGTCTCCATCTCCCTAGTGCTAGGATTAAAAGCATGCACCACTACCACCTGACTCTGTTTCTCTTTTAGACTGGTTCAGTTTCCTGTAGCCCAGGGTGGCCTTGAACTCCTGATCTTCCTGTTTCCTCCTCCCAAGTGCTGGGATTAAAGGTGTGTGCCACCCCTGACTGGCCTCTGTGGTTAACTAGTTGGCTAGCTCCACCCTCTGATCTCCAGGCAAGCTTTATCTGTCAGAACACAAACAAAATATCACACAACAGATAACCTCAAACTCACCCCTAGTGACAAACCTCTTTCAACAAGGACCACCCCCCCTTTCTCATTCTTCATTAACTGTTTCACCAACTGGTTACCAAGTATTCAAATATATGAGACTATGGAGGCCATTTGTCATTCAAACTGCCACACCTGGAGATTTCAATGCCTCTTTCTGTAGTACAATGATTGGTTTCAGTAAATGATCTCATTTGAGCTGATTATTCAATTTGGGACGTTTTTAAGTTTGATTAGAGCTTAGGGCTCTTGGTGTATTTCAAAATCTTTATCTTTCTTTTTTTACACAATTAAACATTAACAGGTATGAACATAGATCCCTCTTTGCTGTCCTCTTTGATATGCTTGTATTTTCAAGTTTGTTGATCCAAGGTGTGTGTTGGTAAAGAACCTAAGTTCATGTGTTTGCGGAACCCCAAGGTTGATGTCCACTTTATTCCTTGAAGCAATGTCACTCAACTGAACATGGAGTCTGTGCTTTCACTTAATGTAATTAACCACTTCACTCTGGGAGTCTCTGTCCCTGCTGTCAGAGTGCTGACATTTCATCTGGTCAACGATGCCAACTCAGCATTTATGGGAGTTCCAGGAATTAAAAACTCCAGTCCTCATGCTTGCTGTAGCCTATAATCTCCTCAGATATGAAATTCAATATTCTTATTAGAATTATAGTATCAATATGTCACATGTTTTGCAAAATTTGTGAGAATATCATCTTCTAATGCTTTATTCAAATGTGTATGTTTTGGAATAGTATAGTGATAGTGAATATCAAAAGGCATATTAAATGTTTCTTATGATTTTTTAAGACTATTTATTTATTTTTTCATTTTATTTTTTATTTATTTTATTTTATTTTACAATATAATTCAACTTTACATATCAGTCATAGATTCCCCCGTTACCCCTCCTGCCACCCCGCCCCCCTCTCCCCGGCCCACCCCCATTTCCATCTCCTCCAGGGCAAAGACTCCCCCGAGGATTGAGATCAACCTGGTGGACTCAGCCCAGGCAGGTCTAGTCTCCTCCTCCCAGGCTGAGCCAAGGGTCTCTACTAAGCCCTAGGTTTCAAACAGCCAATTCATGCACTGAGCACAGGACCCGGTCCAACTGCCTGGATGCTTCCTAAACAGATCAAGCTAATCAACTGTCTCACCCATTCAGAGGGTCTGATCCAGTTGGGGGCCCCTCAGCCATTGGTTCACAGTTCATGTGTTTCCATTCGTTTGGCCACTTGTCCCTGTATTCCATCCATCCCTGGTCCCAACAACTCTAGCTCACATAAACCCTCCTCCTTCTCGCCAATTGGACTCCCGGAAATCCACCCAGGGCCTGACCGTGGATATCTGCATCTAGTTCCCTCAGTCACTGGATGGGGTTTCTAGTATGACAATTAAGGTGTTTGGCCATCCTATCACCAGGGTAGGTCAGATCGGGCCAGCAGTCTATTGTGAGGGCATCTTTGTGGATTTCTGTGGGCCTCTCCAGCACTTTGCTCCTTCCTATTCTCATGTGGTCTTCATTTATCATGAACATTCCTTGTGTTTCCTCTCTGTACTTGATCCAGTTGGGATCTCCCGCTCCCCCAAGTTCTCTTTCCCTCGCCCCTCGCCCCTCATTACACCCACTCACGTCCAGACTGTTCATGTAGATCTCATCCATTTCTCCATCATTGGGCGATCCCCGTGTCTTTCTTGGGGTCATGTTTTCCAGGTAGCCTCCCTGGTGTTGTGAGTAGCTGTCCAGTCATCCTTGTTCCACAACTATTATTCTCCTATGAGTGGGTACATACCATGTTTGTCTTTCTGAGTCTGGGTTACCTCACTCAGGAGGATTTTTTCTAGATCCCTCCATTTGCCTGCAAACCTCAAGATGTCATTGTTTTTCTCTGCTGAGTAGTATTCCATTGTATATATGTACCACAGTTTATTTATCCATTCTTCGGTTGAAGGGCATCTAGGTTGTTTCCAGGTTCTGGCTATTACAAATAATGCTGATATGAACATAGCTGAGCAAGTGCCCTTGTGGTATGGTTGAGCATTCCTTGGGTATATGCCCAAGAGTGGTATAGCTGGATCTTGGGGGAGATTGATTCCCAATTTTCTAAGAAAGCGCCATATTGATTTCCACAGTGGCTGTATCAGCTTGCATTCCCACCAGCAGTGGATGAGAGTTCCCCTAGCTCCACATCCTCTCCAGCACAAGGTGTCCTCAGTGTTTTTGATCTTAGCCAATCTGACTGGCGTAAGGTGGTATCTCAGAGTTGTTTTGATTTGCATTTCCCTAATGATTAGGGATGTTGAGCAATTCCTTAAATGTCTTTCAGCCATTTGTGTTTCCTCTGCTGAAAATTCTCTGTTTAGTTCTATAGCCCATTTCTTAATTGGACTGTTGAGAATTTTGAAGTTTAATTTCTTGAGTTCCCTATATATTTTGGATATCAGTCCTCTGTCCGATGTGGGCTTTATTTAAAGCTGATTAAGACATGTCATTAAATTTCAATACTAAAAAGTAAGTCTCTAAAAGACAATATTAAATGGAAATGGTACAAGAAAAATAATTTGATTCACTGTCCTTAAAATGTTCTATTTCTCCATACCAGGAAAATACTGTCATTTATTTATATGAAATGGAATCTTTGAATGTGATGGGAATTACAGATCCTTGGCCAAAGAGATTGTCCTTGGTTAGTCTCTAATAAAAGCAAAGGGGTTGGCCTGAAATCAATGCCAGAAATATGTACCTATGGAGAAAGGTTCACTACAGCTACTTTTGATATAAAAATGAGGTCACAATCCAAGAATAGAGATGCATTTAACAAGTTTACATAGAGCGACTTGGCTCTGCCAACACTTGGTGCTTAGCCCAGAATGACTGACATTGGGCTTTTGACCTGTAAAATTGCAGCCTACAAGATTTATGTCATTTAAAGCACATACAATTTTGTTAATTTGTAATGGCAACAATACAACTTTGGTTAAGAGATGACAGAATTGCTGAGTTTGTCCTTAGAGGTAAAATACTATCTGTCAGCCATTAGGAACAGCAAATTCAGATTATTTTCTATAATTTCACAAAGAATTAAGCAGCTTTCTTTCATCTCGTAATGTCTACATTGATGTTTCTCCCTTACTGCAGGCCTAAAGAAACAGTAGTATTCCCCCACCCAAAGAGGCCTCTGAAAACGTGAGATAAATCGTTCTTTTTTAATTGATTTTTTCAGTTTTGATTTTGTGAAAAAAGAAGCTCTATAACATTTTTATGTTTGTAACATATATCACACTTAATTTAATTATATGCAGCTGCATCACTACAGAATTTATCCCTGCATGTTCTCTTTCATGTGGTACTCAAAGCATAACATGCTGTGTTTAGAAATCTTTAACATTCTCTTGATATTAAAAGTTCAGAATTTGCAGGATAAGGCACTTATGCAGATTAAATGCACCAAGGCATATGTAACTTTTTACTTACACACACACACACACACACACACACACACACACACACACACAAAGAACTTTGCAGAATACTGATCAATCTTCATAATCTTTAGAACTGTTTAAGCCAGAGTTTCATACAAAATCGTTGGTATCTAATTTTGTCCAGAACTTCATTTATTTACACTGTCCTCACGAATTTTCTAAAACCCCAAATGGGCCAAATATATTTTGTCCTAGCTTGTCTATGCTCAGTATCCACCTGGTTGGTACGATTCCCACAGGCCTGCCTTTCATTGCCTACCCGGAGATGTCTATTTTCTGCAGCAGAATCTTTACTTTCTTGAGGCAGCACACCTAGGGTTCATTTCCACAGTAAGGAGTTATGAGGCAAAAATCTATTAAGCAATGTAATTTTGTTACTCAGTGTTTGTATACCAAAATGACCATGTTTGTACTTAAATTCCAATTTGTAGCAACAAAAAGCAATTTTGTATAAAACTATAGGGGATAACCAGGTCCTTTGAGGTTTATACAGGTTGGAAGTAACTGATTTGAGTTAGAAGGTGAATGTAAAAATTTCCCTGGAATCCTGAAGCATGGATAGGATGAAGAAAATGAAGAAGAGGCAAAGAAGGAAGAGACCTTGAAATGGAAGAGTAGGAAAACAGATAAAAGGAGGAGGAGGAAAGAGGAAGACATCAAAAGAAAAAGGAAGAGGGACTAAAAACCACTTTAAGCAGTTATGATTTTCCAACTGTCATGACAAGTTAGAGAAGAAAGAAAAGATAATAAAGATTTTGATCTTTAATAATCAGGCTTAATGGTGCTGCATATCTTTCATTTCTGTACTCAGGGGGCAGAGAAGGATGGAGCTATGTGAGTTCAAGTCCAGAATGGTCTATATATTGCACTACAGGTCAGTCAGAACTTCTTAATAAGACCCTGTCTCAAAATCAAGAACAAAAACAAATACTTAAAAGAGGGTTGATTTCACATAACTATGGTGCTAGAAACTACAAAAAGTTTATCAGTAGAGGTTTTCTTTTATATTACTGAAAAGTGGGATGCAATGGTGTTTTCTGGTAACATCTATATTAAAAAGTACCTAAATTTAGAATCTCATTATGCCATTTCACTAATGATACTGAATTTTTAGGGATATTGTGATGCTGTATGTATTTGGGAACACACTAATTAGCAATTCTGGTCTACTTAATTAGGGTAAAGTTGTTTTCTGAGAGTAAGAATTTCATTCAAAAATTATATGCAGCAAAATGAACAAAAATACTCATTATTACAGTTGAATACCCAAACCTTCTGAGGTCGCAAATTTATTACAATCATATTTTGCATCACATCACATTTTCAAGTTTATCTTTCTTGAAAGGAAACCAAAATTTATCCAGGGAAATCAAAATGGTATAATCATATGACTGACAGAATATACATACTTTAATAAACAAATTTCATGAGTAAATTTGGGGATAATTTTTTTCTGAGATATGAAAGGATTTTAAATCCCTCTTAAAACTATTGTTTATTTTGTTATACACTAATGCTGACAATTTCTGTTTTGTTGGATATTAAATGTTTTTATATGAGTGATATTTTAAGACATTGACTCCTATGTTTGAGCCAGTTGAGGTTGTAATTGTGCTTGCATTCTATCCTGGAAGTTGTATGAAGGACAATATGATTTGAGTTAATATTTCACATCCTCAGCCCTATTTTGTCTGTCTTCTCTGTATAATAAGAATGCTTATTTGGTTCTCATTTCTCTTTTGGTCTTTGTACTCTATTGTCCACAAAACACTGCCTTAAGAACAAAAAGTCCTGCCAGAAATGACTCCAGAAGGTTTTATAGAAAGAATACAAATAAATAAATAACTATAAATAAGTATATGTATACTTATTACACACACATATATATATATGTATATTGTATAAATAAATATATATATATATATATATATTCAGTTGGAACCATTACATACAATTTATAGGTTAGTTTAGACATGAGATTGCTGTAATGTCACTCCTGCAGCATATTCAATGTCCTGTGCATGTGGGTGCATGCATGTGTGTATGTAGTTCTGTGCTTGTACATGTGTATACAGCTATATGTGTACTCTTTAATAGCATGCTATCCCTTAATATTATCTTTCTTCGATTCCTGCTTCTCACAAGCATTGAGACTTATTTTAAGTAGCATATAATGTCAAAGTGCTTCTTAAAAACCTTCATTGATTGTTTCTTGCATGCCAGGTCTTTTCTTAGTC
>CABHPH010150791.1:25686-48220 GCA_902168325.1 Peromyscus nudipes
ATTAATTTTTACATACCAACCTCTGATCTCCCTCTCATCCCTCCTCCCGCTCCCTTCCCCCATCCCCTCCTCTGACAGAGTAAGTTTTCCCATGGGGGGACAGCTAAGTCAGGTACATTCAGTTGAGGTAGGACCAAGTTCTTCCCCGCTTTATCAGGGGTGAGCCACGTGTCCTACCATAGGTAATGAGATCCAGAAAGCCGGCTCATGCACCAGGGATGATCACACGACCTGATCACACTACCAGGAGCTCCTCAAACAGACCCATCTACACAACTGCCTCCTGTATGCAGAGGGTGTAGTCCACTTCCATGCAGGTTCCACAGCTGTCGGCCTAAAGTTCGTGAGTTCCATCAAACTTTCACTGTTTGCAGAGGATATGATAGTCTATATAAGTGACCAAAAACTTCTACCAGGGAACTCCTACAGCTGAAAAACACCTTCAGTAATGTGGCAGAATACAAGATTAACTCCAGAAAACTCAGTAGCCATCCTATACACAAATGATACACAGGCTCAAAAAGAAATCAGAGAAACATCATCCTTTACAATATCCACAAATAATATAAAATACCTTGGGGTAGCTCTAACCAAACAAGTGAAGAGCAGGCGCCATGTCGGGCCGCGAAGGTGGCAAAAAGAAGCCCCTGAAACAGCCCAAGAAGCAGGCCAAGGAGATGGACGAGGAAGATAAGGCTTTCAAGCAGAAACAGAAAGAGGAGCAGAAGAAACTCGAGGAGCTAAAAGCCAAGGCCGCGGGCAAGGGACCCCTGGCCACAGGTGGAATTAAGAAATCTGGCAAAAAGTAAGCTGTTCCTCATATCTGAGATGATGGTGACCCTCTTCCATTCCTATGTAAACACCTGGATTCCCTGCCATAACATCTTTGCCACCTACAGCTAGAATGAAGTGTTACCCTGGAGCCTGATAAACATCTGGATTCCCTACTATAACATCTTTGCCACCTTTAGTTAGAATGAAGTGTTATCCTGGAGCCTGTTGTACATTGTAATAAACTTTTGTAAAAAAAAAAAATTATAATAATAAATAATACAATGGCTCATTGTCTCTAGTGTTCAGCAATTCCTACCTCAGCTGTGAATTTAAAGTAAACTCAGTCCGAAATCCTACCAGAGCTGTTTCATCTTTGTTGTACTCTGGATTCTGTGTCACTTTGAATTAATTAAACCAACTCATTAAAAGGCAAAAAAAAAAAAAACAAGTGAAGAAGACCTGTATGACAAGAACTTTAAGTCCTTGAAAAAAAATATTGAAGAAGATATCAGAAAACGGAGAGATCACCCATGCTCATGGATAGGTAGGATTAACATAGTAAAAATGGCAATCTTACTAAAAGCAATCTGCAGATTCAATGCAATCCCCATCAAAATACCAACACAATTATTCACAGACCTTGAAAGAACAATACTCAACTTCATATGGAAAAACAGAAAACCTAGGATATCTAAAACAATCCTTTACAATAAAGCAACTTCTGGAGGCATCACATCCCTGACTTCAAGCTCTGCTATAGAACTATAGTAATAAAAACAGCTTGGTACTGGCATAAAAACCAACATGTGGACCAATGATTATGAATTTTCCAATGGAAGAACACCACCCCAGAATAAGATTACAGTTGTTGGGGTTGGTGTTCTGGGCATGTCTTGTGCCATCACTATCCTAAGGTAGGACTTGGCAGATGAGCTTGCCCTTGTTGATGTCATGGAAGGCAAACTGAGGAGATTATGAATCTTCACCTTTTCCTTAGAAAAACAAAAATTGTCTCTGGCAAAGACTACAAATGTCTGGCATGACTGCAAATCTCAAGCTGGCCGTTGTCACAACAGGGTCCTGTCCAAAAAAGGAGAAGAGTTGCCTCTGTTTCATTCAGTGAAACATGAACATTTTGAAGTTCATAATTCACAATGCTTGGAAAGGCAGTACAAACTGCAAGTGACTTGTTTTAAAGCCAGCAGATATCTTGACCTCCCTGGCTTGGAAGATAAGTTGTTGGGTTTTCCCAACAACTGAGTTATCCCAACAACTGAGTTATCAGAAGTGGTTGCAGTCTGGATTCAGCTTTGTTCCATTACCTGAGGGAGAAAGACTGGGAGTTCACCTGCTGAGTTGTCATAGATGGGTCTTTGCAAGCATGGAGACTCCAGTGTGCCCAAGTGGAGTGGCATAAATATTGTCAGTATCCCTCTGAAGAATCTGAACCCAGAACTGGGCACTGAAGCAAACAAGGAGCAGTGGAAAGAGGTCCACAAACAGGACAGCACCTATGAGTTGACCCAACTCAAAGATTATATGTCCTGGGCCTTTGGTCTCTCTGTGGTAAACTTGACCAAAAGCATAACGAAAAATCTTAGGCTAGTGCACCCCATTTCCACCGTGAAGAAGAGTATCTATGGAGTAAATGATAATGTCTTTGTCAGCATCCCCTGTCCAGGAACCAAATGGAATCTCAGATGTAGTGAAGGTGACTCTGACTCCTGAGGAGGAGGCTTGCTTGAAGAAGAGTGTAAATACACTTTGGGGGATCCAGCAAGAGCTGCACTCTAAAGACCTCGGATGTCCTAGCAGTTCACTGTCCAGGTTGCAGCTGGGTTTCAATGGAGACCACACACTGTCTCCTCATCTGAGTTGTGATTTTTGCAGTTGTGCTAAGGTCGCCTCGGGAAAACCTCCATTTCCCATAGCTAAACCCTAATGTTAAGTTGTAGTTGTGTAGTGGTAACCTGGCTACTGTGACAATGCCACTATCCCTGAGACACACTGCTAATTATGTGCAGGCTTCAGTTACTCTGTGAACCTTATGGTTGTGCTGTGCACTCCATCAAACATTCTTAGGACAATGAGTTCCCAGTTAGTCAGACCCTGGCTTCAGTGTGTAAATCCAGATGCATGTCCAATGCATAAATGTTCCAAAGGGTCTTATTTTATGTATTGTATGTGTCTGTAATTGCATCACAATATTAAGTAAAAATGAAAACATCCAACTGCCCAAGTGTCATGCCAATCAAAACACCAAATAAACATTGGACAATGAAAACCTTTTCTTATTACTTAAGTGCATCTTGTGGAAATATTAAAGTATTACTCATTTACGGCAGAATCTTACATTTTAAATTCTACTGGAAATTATCTACTTAATAAAAATAAACTTAAAATGTGAGGGGTATTTCATAGGATATTCATTTAAATAATATGCGTGAAAAGTGGGGGGATGCACTTTTCATTATTTATTTTCATGTAATTCTGAATACAAAATTATTATTCACCAAAGTGGTTGAACGTTGGAATACAGAGTCAACCAAGATTTACAAATGCATTCCAAGTGATGACATTTTCACACTTTAGAAATATTACATTATATTACAGTTGAGATCCATGATTAAAGAGGAATAAGTGAATCTGAAAGCTATATAAAACACCACAGAGAAATCTATTAAATTTATAGCATTCAGTACTCTTTGAATATTTCCAGCTACGGTGTCCCAGTTCCTACTTGTTTGAAATCTAAAGATGCATTCTGTATAGGAAACTATCAATAGGAGGGATGTAGTACCTTCATTGTCAATGTCATCACTGCATTTGATTAAGACTGATAAATAGAAATGTGTGTGAACCATGAACACAATTTATTTATGGAATGAACTGTAATGAACTCTGCTCAGGTCCATGAAGATATCATAGTGAAAACACCATGGACCTTCAAAACTGTAGCTATATTTCACTCAGGGTTTCTGTGTGCTTAAATCTAGACTTCTAGGAAACAGTGAAACAATGGCAATAGGGTTTTATAAGACAAACAAGTAGACTTAGCAAAAACTCAGCATCTCTTGGTCTGGTGACATCATTATATGTAGGCAATGTCAACAACAACTGTCCAACACAGCAAGAGATTTGAGAAGCTGAAATTCTGTCCTACAACATGTATACAGAAGGGTACAAAGCAAAGTATATGACATTCATATAATTTTTGTGAGTTCTTTAATTCTTTATGTAGTTTCTGTCATTCTCTGGAATTGCATGCTTCAGTTCAAGTAGTAATTATGAATATGCTACTATGATAACTATGCTGAGTTTACAGATAAAAATGCATTAAATATCTCCAATGATAAATTATAACTGGTTGTTAATTCTGGACATTTTCATGATTTGCAACTTGTATCTCCTTTTTTATTCTTTGAAACTTTCATAGACATATATAATATATCTTTATCATATATAACTCACACTGACTCTCTGTACTTCTTTTTGGCCCTCTCTGTGATATATATCTTGTGCCTCAAGTTAAATATACATTAATTAATATATATTACATATTGTATATAACTACATTAATATATATTAATTTATATATATGTAAACACTCACTGAGTCCAGCTATTATTGCCCTTACTTATATGACTATGGGGTTATCCACTGGCTAATAGAATCCATTGGCTAATAGAGAACCTGCAGTGGCCACATCTCTAAGAAAGTGACTTTTCCTTCCCTCCTTTAGTAGTTATGTACTACCCTTTTCTACTGAGTTAATCCTGGTGCCTCAGGAGTCCCTTCTATCTCAATGTTAGAGTGTTTTACTGACTTGAGCATAAGTGTGTCTTGTACAAGTAATCATAATTTCTGTTAGTCCATACATGTGACAGCCATGTCTTGTCAAGAGGACAGCATTTCAAAGCCCTCATCCCCCTATTCTGACTCTTACATTCTTTATGATCTCTTTCAGCAATGTTTCCAGAGCATTGTGGTGGAGGACATAGATGTCCCACCTATGGATATACAAGTGCACATACAATCAATTATACACAGTACTTTGAACATTTTATGAGTTCCTATATTGATGACTATTCACTATCACAAGAAGCTTCTCAGCCTAAGACTGGAAGAAATCAGAAATTTATGGACACAATCATGAATATTTATAAGGCAATTTGAAAACGACCGTTTAGCAAAAGAACTGTAAGCAAAGTACAGTGAAACCATTAAACTAGACCACTCTTTAGGCAGAAAAAGAAACAGTTGTTGGGGAACAACTGTTGGAAGACCTTACAGAGTAGAGTACAGCCACTTGGGGGAAAAATCCTGGTCAGTCTTATTGGGGAAGCTAGCAATAGGCCCTGAAATAGTGGCCAGAATAGCCTTGGAGTTAGTGTAGGGTCTTGGAACTTATGTAGGCTGCTTAGGTTATTCTGGAACTAGATGTCCTTTGTCCAAGGTAATTCGAAAGGAGAACTCTTCTCTGGGGTGGAGAAGAGAAGTAGTAGCTTTCCTGAAAAACAGAAAGCATTCCATGAGATTTCTGATTAATGTTGAGTTTAGGTTTCTCTTTATCCAGTAAAAATCCTTCTGTTTACCTGGAAAGAACAGGGGCTGGGTTAGGCTCAGGGCATCATGTTAGGACAGCAGCAGCAGCAGCACTGGCATTTGGGGATCTGCTTTGTGGCTTAACAAAACAACATCAAAGTTTCTGCACTTGGGCCTATGACTTCCTAGCTATGGTTTTGACCATATTGACCACATCAGGCAAGAATTCTTTCTTGGAGCAGGCCTCAAATCTAATCAAGACAAGAGTTGGTTACTACCATAAATCATCTTGCTATTATTGGCCCAGTGCCAGTTAATACAAATGAAATGTCCAGAATGAGACAAAAAATATATTTTCCTAAATTAGGTATGCCAGTGAATTGTGGCTTTTCCACTACAGATAGAAATGCTGTTCCTTTTTATGACAGCATTTCAAGTAAATGAATTACATCTCTTACACATAAGGTTCCCATTTTAGTGTGTATTTTATATTCATTGTTACTAAGCATTGAAATACTAACATGGTACAGATGAATGAAAATGTTCTATGACTATTGAAATCATTATTGGTCAACTATTTTTCTGGCTTTTGAGATTATAAGACTTTTTTTTTAAAAAATATTGTCAACCACTATTTCACAAGACAGCGATAAATATTAACTTGAGACGGTGTTCTTGATTGCTTTTCTGTAAGCTAATACTTGTTAAAAGTAAATGTCCTACCGAGTAACTCATGAAATCTTAACTCAACATCTGATCTGACTATATCAAGATTATGATTCTGACCTTAAAAAATATGAGTGTACTTCATGATATTTTTGTTCTCTTCTAGAAAGATATGGTATCATTGTTTGTCAATTTCAAAAATATTTTCTTAAGCTTAACAAGTTCATTAATATAATATTTTTTACCAAGATGACTTTGCCCAGGGATGGCAAATGTGTTCAGCTTCTATTGTAAGACTGTAGTATGAATCTTAACAGGTCTTATTAATAAAAATCAAACCTGAGTCCTCATCCAGAATGAATATCAGCTGAACTGCTGCTTAAAAGCCTAAAAGCTTAACCAGGCCAAAAGCTTCTAGTTTCTGGTCCTCACACCTCATATACCTTTCTGCTTCCTGTCATCACTTCCTGGGATTAAAGGTGTGTGTGTTTCCAGTGTGGCTTTGAACTCACAGAGATCTGTCTGGCTTCAGAAAGCTAGGATTAAAAGTGTGTGCCACCATTTTCTGGCCTCTATATCTAGTGGCTGGTCTGTTCTTTGACCCCATATAAGTTTATTAGGGTGCACAATATTTTGGGAAACTCGGTATCACCACATAAGACTGCTTGTATTTTTTTAACCAATCAGGATGATTTCTATGTTAATGAGAAAACGTACAATAATTCTTGCAAGAATTAAGTGTTTAGTCTAATTTCACTCTATTTAGACTTGAGAGATTTAGATGATTCATCTATAAATTTCAGGGCTTATCACTGGCTTTCTCCCTGATAAAAGTGAAGTCATAGTTGAAACACTTCTGAGAACTCCTAATCATAATTAGTCAATACTTTTGTGCAGTTTTATTATACTAGTCTGCTCGCTGTATTGCTGGTTGATTTGATGTGTTATACGCACATACAAGTATCTTCCCTTCTGCCACATTATGTAAAATAATTTTCACAAAATCAAGTCTTAATTTTCTTTGTAGTACTTTCCAGTCTGAACATATTGAACATTAACCTTCCTTGTTGAAATTCTTACAGCATTTAGTTGGTATAATCCACTATATACAAACAATCAGATGAATGATTCAAAGTGCTTCTCTCAAAAGCAAAACATTAAATTTATCCATATAAAATTGATTTGTGTTTTGGATTCCATAATCTTGCATTATATAAGGTGTTGCTAGAATACAAGTTATTTTGTTGGTCTTGGTTTACATATTGTTCTCTAGATAGCTAGTTATATAAATATATTACAACACAGTTCTCCTTCCTGATCTATAAATACTTAGAATCCCTTTAGTTTACATATTTCTTGAGTCTCTCATGTAGTAACCCAAGGGCAGTTACTACATTTCTTGGCATTCCCCAACATAGACCTGTCTTATTTTATGAACTACTATTATATCACCAAATCCCTGTACATTTTGTCCAAGCTTTGAGAGTTATAATCCACAGCAGCACAGATGTCTTGTCAATATAATGATGTAACTGTGTATTATTATTCCCCTGCAAGGGTGTCCCCTTAATCAGTTACAATAAATGTTGAGACTAGCTTTGGAAGTAAAAGACACTTTTATCTTGCATCTTAAGGTCCAGGAACAGCTACCAAAAGAAAGCTATACCCTGCAGACTTAGAAGACCATACTCTCATATTTTGCCACTGTTGGTGCCCTCTGCTAGGGTATAACACAACTAATTAGTTTAAATTTAAAGAAATTATGTAATCACAGCAGTGCACTACCTTTACTGACACAGACCTGCTGAGGAAATGGGGAATGGGTAACTAGAAAAATGCTCCATTTCAATCAAGGACACATGCTACAAGGGTGTTTGTTGGTAAATGGCTGATATTAATTCTATAAATAAAATTCCCTAGAAACTCTTGCCTTTTCAAGAAATAATTTGTATATTCTCTAAAGCATTGCTAACACATTTATGTAAAATGAACATCTAAGAGTGCCAATCACAAAGTCTTCCCCAGCGGTAACTGTAAGCACATACATATCATCAATACATTTACTGATGCTTGTTTCATGACAATCATTATTTTCTTACATTTCCTAAGGATTGTTTTGATACTTCAGGCCTTATGTAATATCAGATTTTAACAACATGTCATAATTCATTTAATTATCACAGATAATCCTTTATTTTCTATTCCAAACAGAGCTGTATTTTATATATATTTCTTCTTTTTAACCAAAACTTTAATCCCAAGGTTTCTCACAAACATATTATAAATGTCAGCATGAAAAAGATATCTTGCACAGTAACTCAAAGGTTCAGCTCTACAATGTACCCTTAAACTGACAGGACACTGCTAACTTACAGCCTTCCATTTCAAATAAAATGTTACAAACAGCTTTTCATCCACCTATAGCAATCGGTGAGGAACCTCTTTGCAAGCCTTCAGAGTGCAGTTCCCACCCTTTACCTGTTGGCTTGTGTTCACAACAGCTTTTAAAGACTGCTTATCATTCCCCCACAGCTCCACACATATCCCAGCTGCTAGAGAAACTACAGCTTTTTCCATTTCTGCCAGCTCTTTCTATATCATTAGCACATCACACTTTAACTGGGCAGGATCTAGGTCTTTTCAGTCTATGAAAAACTAAAGTTCAAAGCAAATTCAATCTTGCTTAAGGGAACACTGTAAAGTAACACTTCTTGATATTACATGCCTCCTAGGATCCATTTGGAACCATAGAGAATTACATTGTTGTGTGTCACCGTTCCAAGAGACAAAACAAATTTGAACAGCTTAAACATCTTAAAAATGCACCAAGCTTATGAAGTCTCAAACAAACTTGAATTTCCTGTACATACTCCTGTCAAATGCAGTTCTTTCCTGTACATCACTTCTTTTGCAAACTGGTCTTCTACTTCCTTTCATTTGACCTAGATCGGCTACGAGACCTAGAGAAGGATCGACACGGCTTGTGATTTCTCTCACGAGACAGAGACCTTTCTCTTCTCCTATCTCTAGAAAGTGACCTGCTCCGGCTTCGAGAGAAGCTTCTCCTTCTTGGAGATCTTCGCCGAGGTGGAGGACTCCTCCTACAGTAATCATCTCAAGGGCGACGACCCCAGGAGGGAGGTGGGCCACGATTCCGACTTCTCTTTTCATCATTCGAAAGTTCCACTCTTACATGGCAGCCACATAGTGTTCTTCCATCTAGCTCTCTGACAGCATCAGCGGCATCTCGGGGATCCTCAAATTCAACGAACACAAAGCCAGGAGGGTTTCGAGCAACCCACACACTTCAGAGTGGTCCACGATAGTCAAAGGCCCGTTCTAATTCAGTCTTGTTCCCATTGTTTCCAAGATTACCTACATACACCTTACAATCTAATGGACAGGAATCACGATGCATTTCGAGATCCTGGGTTCAAAAAGCCGAAGCTCAAATCCCAGCACTCCGACAGGCCCACCCGTGCCCTTCGGGATCTGCTTCCGCAGATGCTCTCCGTTCCCTGGCGTCCACGAAATGGCCTATATTTCTTTATACAACACAACTTTTCAATTTCATTTCACTATTATTTTTGTGTTTTATTATTTTGTGGTTCTAGGATCAAAGCAATGTGATTATTGTTGGTAAGCAAGTGCTCTACCATCGAGCTGTACTCTCCAGTCCTCCATCAATTCTATTTCTTTACTTATACTTACTTTTCAATAATGTAAACTAACTCTTGTTTATCAAACTTTAAATATAAATTGATAGTTTCCCCTACACAGTAACATATGCTCAATGTAAAAATAAAATACTATATGTATGTATGTATGTATAAAATTACTAGATGCAGCCATGTCATCTTTTTTTAAGATTTATTTACTATGTACACAGCATTCTTTCTGCATGTATCCTTGCGTGCCAGAAGAGGGCACCAGATCTCATTATAGATGGTTGTGAGCCACTATGAGGTTATGGGGAACTTAACTCAGGACCTCTGGAAAAGCAGCCAGTGCCCTTAACCTCTGAGACATTTCTCCAGTTCCCATGTTATTTTTCAATGTTATTTCCCCATGTCTATATTATAATTATTAAATATTACAGATAGTACAGTTAACACTGAGTGGTTCACACTCAAATCATGATTACCACAGACATTATCAATGGGAACTTACGCTTTTAATGCAATATTGATGCAAGACATAAATGTCTCCCAGTCTAATTGGAGGGCTAATTACTTTATCCATAAAGTATTGAAGAATTAACTTGTTGGATTTCATAGAATTTGTGATTGCTGATCTTAATACAAAGCATAAAAAAGCTAAGAATGTTGTTAAAATCTTGCTAACAAAGAATACCTGTTACAGAGTAGCTATAGCCATGCAGCAGACATCTTTGCATAGCCACCTCTGATCAGCAAATGTTTTTGATGTGATTAATTGGCTTTTGTTTCATAAGGTTAAATTGACACTTAATTTAATTTTCATAAAACCCTTAATAAAATTTCACTAATGTATCAAAGTCTCAGGAGAGAGCGTGAAAAAGAAATAATAAATGAAGCAGCAAGAGACTTTCATATCCTCAGAAATACTCAGGATACTTTCTAGATCTTACAATGTTTTTGGCCAGTGCAATTGATGAATCTCTTAAGTATGACTGTCTTATGATTTACTACAATGTGTTAACTTGGCAAATAAAATGCCCTAGATTTTACATCCTATCTGTGTATTTCCATGACGTTTTTCAAAAAAATCACTATTAACACATATATAGATATTAGTGTTTTTTTAATAGACAGTGGTACTAAACTCAAGAGTATCTCTGTAAGACCCCTTTGTAAGCACAGATTTTTCTCCAAAGAATACCTTTTACTAAGAGATGAAATGTTAACATATATTTTAAAGTGAAGAACTCTTGGCTTCCATAGTCTTTTTTTTTTTTTTACACTGTGCTTTCCCTAGTGCAGAGCGGGAGATGAAGAAATGAATAGGTGTTTCATGCTTCCCTTTCCAGCTCACACTTTGAAGTTGGACAGAATCTACTTAACACATAGCTCTTGGATATCTATTCTCTTTCTCTTACAATGTTTCCATCAGTGTTAGTATAAAAAAAATCACACAAGTCCTCAAAAGTCTTCAGAAATGGAGCCATCCAATTGGGAGCAAGTGGTTCTTCAAATGTCATATACCACATCAACATACCAAATCGGTTGACTAACCATGTCTGCTTTGTTTACACTCTTTCAGAAGCTGTAATTGCTCTACATGTGTGGACGAATAAGAGTATGTATACAATTTTTATAAAGCCAGACACTTTATTTCTTGTGCAGTTGCTGTCCACCTCAAACTGACTTTCCTTTGTTTCCCGGAATATTTTCTCATGCCATGAATCACTGTTACAAAGTATTCATTTTTATTTAATTATGTCAATGAGTTTGTAGCTATTTATTCCTATCATGTAAATGTGGCATAGAGATTAAACTCAGATTTTACTCATTATATATCTGCAGCAATTGTAGGTTGACTTTTTATGCTTTTCCAATTGAAATATACTTTTCTTATATAATGCATACTTCGAATGGTAACATCTGCACCTAGAAGCCAAGTCTTAGCAACATATTGATAACATTTTTTAATCTTTATTTATCATATGTATTTCTAATATTAAAGGAAACATTTTGTTCACTGGCTTTCATGTGTCATGAGACAGTACCGTATCTCCACATAACAGTAGGAATAACCCAGTAGGGTTCACTTACATTTTCAATCTCGATTGGTTACACAGTCAAGAAATTTGTTTATCCTCTTTTTTTCTAATAATTAATGATAAAAGACAAACTACTTAGTATCATTCTAATTTCTTATTTCTATAGGCAATAGTGTCTGTGGGTCTATTGCCTATCTCAGGCAGCCTCTGATCTCCAACAGCATGAGATGCTAAGCTGATTTTATTTTTAATATTTAAATGTCATTGTTGATGAGAATGCAATACATTCAACGGCTCAGCCTGCCATTCATGATATGGAACTTTGCTAAACCCCAGGGTAGGAAAATTGATTAGAAGTAACTTTGTTTCCCACCCATGCCAATTTTCAGCCAAATATTTCCTGGAAGAGACTTTTTTTATTCCTTTCTTTTCTCTTGCATTAGCAAATGTTTTTCATCATGAAATCAAGTCTTAAGGAATATTATTCCTGCTAGAACCAGAATTTGTATCAGCCCACTATATGCTTCCCAAATCATTAAACTACCAGGGACTAGTTATGGTCAAATGACCTAGGTCAATGCTAATGAAAATTATGCTGTCTGGAAAATTACTTGTACCTAGAAATATTATATGTCCATGACACTGACAGCTTTAGACACTCCTACTCTGTCAGTTCATGCTATGAGTGTTACATCAGCATGCTTTGGGTCTTTACCGATTTTATATATGAATAAATATATCTAATGAATTCCATTGGCATTTACTTTTCATGAAAAGTGCTGATTAGAACTCTGATTACACTGAGTAAATAGCCACCTCATACCTGAGAGAGGACACTCCCTTAACCCTTAACTGTGTATCATTGTCATTTCAGTAAGGAATCTTGTCATCAAACCTCTTACGCTTCATACTATTAATTGGTCATAATTTTCTCAGTGCTTATGAAAAATAACCACAAGGGAAAATAACACATTAACACTTACCAATGATAATCATAACTGGATGTTGATAAATGAAGATATCTGAGTTTTGTCACGTGTGCTTTCCTGATGATGCAAACAGAGTCTAGACACATTGACCTTATAGACAAGGAATAAAATCTTCTTTCTTTATAGAAAAACAAATATTTCTCGATACTTGCTATAAGATTAATTCATAGAAAAATCAGTTTATAGTTTCACTTGATTGCTCCAAGTAAATTCTGTTTGTATAATTGATTCCCACTCTGAAGTAAATTCCCTGTCTTCTGTTTTGCTGTTCTACTACCACACTTACATTTATTTACAACAATACCAGCACCCAATTTCTCCCAGTGATTGAAATCTCCATATTTACATGAAGATCATTCATGAAGAGGAACTTTCAGGGAACATTCAAAGGATGGCTATCCCCCTTTGTAATGGGGCAACAGCCATATACTTAATTTGTCGAATCAGCAACAAAATACTGTGTGACATCAAAGAACCATTTGATATGCTCTCTCACTGTCAAAGGTGGTGAGATGATATTCTTATCATCTCACCTTCTCTCTGGGTACTGTGCTATGTGCCTTACGTGTTCCACACTTCTTGAGATCTGAAGTTTAGGTAGTCTTTAATCTGAGCCAAATTATTATTAAAGTTTTTTATACCAGATGAATATTGAAGTTGAAGATAATTTCTTTATTATGGGGTGATGAATAAGTTGTTTAATAACAAAATCAGAACTATATTCTTTGGGGGAAAAGTTTATCTTCCAATAACTAAAATAAAATTTGGGTGTCCTAAGTTGAACTCCATTTCCTAAAACTCTGTTCACTGTGGTGCTTTCATTTTATGTGCCCATGTTAATGGGCCTGGATATTTAACTGGTCCCGGATAACACCATTATAATGCTTGTCATTTGAAATATGAAAAATAACCCATGCTATGACATTAGTATCAATATTTTCTTCCTATATTTATAAAAAAGCAGTCAATTAAGTCATTAGTTGATGACTGTATTATACATTTCAGTTCATTAGAATTTCCCTATGTAAGTCACCTTTCTTGAGTACAGACATATTTAAAACCCAACCAAATATCACTTCAAAGTAATAATGAATACTTTCTGAAACACTTTCTGAAAGTATATTTGATTGTTTCTATTTTCTGAAAAACTTTTATTCTCTTCTCTTTATATAAAGGACAATATAGCTTTATTGTATTCAATTCAGTGTTAGTATACATTAATTTCACTATTTAATTTTAAGTGCATAAGCTTTTTTGACTTTTTGAGACATGATTTTTCTGCATAACCACTCTGGCTGTTCTGAAACTTGCTCTGTAGACCAAACTGGCCTCAAAGTCACAGAGATCTGCCTGCCTCTACCTCCTGAAAGTCAGGATTAAAGGCATGCACCACCACTGCCTGTTGCGCATAAGCTTTTAAATGTTTTAGATTTATTGTAGTTTCTGTAGATACTCTCTCTCTCTTCTCTCATTCTGTCTGTCTGCCTTGCTTTCTCTGTCCGTATATGTGTGTGTTTATCTTTCTGTCTCTGTCTCTCTCTGTGTCTCCCTGTGTGTCTCTCTGTCTCTGTCTCTGTCTCTCTTTCATGAGTGTGTGTGTGTGTTTGTTTGTGTGTGTGTGTGTGTGTGTGTGTGTGTGTGTGTGTGTGTAAGAGATTGAGATTACATGTAGCAGTGTCATATATTAAAGTGAAGAAGAAAATAGACTCCTGCAGGTCTGTTCTCTTCTTTCACTATAAGTTCTGGGAATTGAACTCAGTTCATCAGGCTTGGGCAGCAAGCGGTTGTTGCTCAAGAACCATCTTGTCAGCCACCAGTTCCAACATATTTTCTCATCTATTTTAAGTACTGCATATTCTGCTGACAATTCTGATTTTCAGTAGCACTCTTTTTCTGCTGTTCTTAGAAACACGTTAAGCTTGTGCAGCTTTACATTTTCTGCTGTTGTTTTCTGAAGAACTCAGAGGTTCTACTCAAACTCAAGCCCAGAGGAGAACAGACTGAAGCAGAGCCCTTAAAGGTGACTAGACCATAAGATTGGATGCTTCATCTATGTAATTAGTGCCCTTAAAAAAGATGGCTGGAGGATCTTGTCTGCCTTTATTTACCTGAATATGCCTGAATATGAAGACCAGAAAGTGAGTCCTCGTCAGACACCAGTACACTTATTTCTAGATTGTAGAATTCTCATACTCTTTTATGGCCACAAACATGGTTCTGCTGCTTACAAACCACCCAGTTTATGGAAATTTTGATAATAAGATACCAGAATGAGATGAGTTACATTTTAATTAATTTCTTGACAACTTTAAAAATGCATATAATGCATTTTGATTACTTTCACCCTACCATCTTTTCTCCATACTATATTGTCAATTTCCCCTCTTAGCTACTAGTGTCTTTCTCATGTTCACAACTTTCTATTGTACTACATTACTCAAGTTTTTGTGTATTTGTAGCGTAGCCAAATGTTCCTTGGTTTGAAATATCAATTAAGAATTGACTAATTTATTGATGAATTCAATCAGATTCTCTATTTATTCAAGTATGAACATGAACAATCCCCCACTCTGTTCATGTGTTAGAAAATTTGGTCCCCAGAGGTGGCAATGTTTTGGGAGGTTGTGGAATCATGAAGATTATTCAGTGTGAATGGGCCTTAACATTACAACCTGCTTTTGTTTCCTTCTAGTTTCTGCTTCCTCTTCTGGAGTGATTTGAGCAGTAAGCAGCTACTAAAATTCAGGATGTCACAGAGTCAAATATGGCCATGCTTTGTCCCTAGGATGGAATAGATCCTCTCAGACTGTAGGTCAAAAATAGATGTCTTTTCCATGTAATTTTTTCTTGTCAAGTTTTTTACCACAATGATGATAAAAGTAACTAATACGGTAGGTCTGATTATGAAATAAAGGCACCATTTTTTGACCCAACTAACCACTGTTACTGCCATTAAACAATAAAACATAAGTAATTTAGTCACTAGCACCTTTGAAAAATTTATTACTAGAAATAAATGCTGCTTTGGAGTTTTGAATATTAATAACCAGATAGAAAAATAAGTGTGGCTCTTAGCCATCTTTCAAAGAAAGTATATAAGAATCAAATAGGAACCTTATTGGAAGATGGACACTATTTTTCTTCACAATAGAATAATGTCTCTCTTAGAGGCAAGTATCAACTGTGTTTATTTTCCATTGCAAATGTTTCAGACTAAAATTTGACATATGCACACATTTTATACTGACAAGTTCAAATATTTCAGTGATTCAAGAAATGTGCAAAACTGTTTAATAGTTGGCAGGTATGAATATGGTGAAAAATGATTTATTTTTGTGTCCAACACACAAGTCACATGTTTTCTGAGAATAACCAAAATCCTTTGTGGCAAGCTATTGTGCCAGTTTTTAAGTAAATTAAAAATGTTTGAGCCTTTGAAATTCTCAATACAACTCTGTCTTCCACTCACAGAATCTTTATGTTGATCTGACTGCTTATGGGTACTGGGAACCTGTGTTGTTAGAACAATTTCTTTATATATACTACATTTATTCCTGGACATGTTCATTCAAAACGGGATCAGTAAACATGCACTTTATTCAATAACTAGTTTATAAAAGGTACTGATACATTTTAGGGAAATAAGAATAGATCACAACTCTAAAGCTTCTATTGTACAAATGAAACTGATATACATATGATCAAAAATCAGTTAATATGAATAAACTTCTAAACACCTAGAAATATGTACAGTGTTTGCTTTGTAAAATGATATAAATTTTATATTATCATGACCACCATTTAGTAAACTTTTTAGTAAGATATCAATTTTTTTTACATGCTTAAAAGCTAGTAAACAGTGTAGACTGGATTTGAACAAGGAGAGTTCATTCCAAAACACATACTCCAAATGCAAGGTTGCTTATTTATATGCCTTTTTCCCCCAATTAGATTTTTTCACTGTATGGAAACTATAAGATATTCTTCACTTGAATGATGTAACTTTAAACAGTTGCCCTAAATGGGCCTTAGTTGAAAACTTAAGTTGAGCTATGTAACAAATACCTTGTAAGAAGTCCAGTAATATGTAATATTTTAAAAATGCACTAAGTTCCTTACTGTTCTCTCAATCCATATTCACAATGCAATTTTTATTCATGGATAAATTTACATGCATTAAGTTCACAAGTATAAAACTTTCGGAGTAGGAGGTACAAAAGTAACAGAATATTTCAAATTCAGGCATAGAAGCCCTGAAGGCAAGCCTGTTGAGACTGGAAGTTAACTTGTCCTGGTTCATGGGGTCTACCCATTGTGGGTTTCAGAAACACTTCAGTAAATCAGTAAGAAAGAACATAGTTTGCTGAATAAACTATTTCATGCTCTTTTTCTTGCATTGAGAATTAAGAAAACAGTGGGTTTAAGAATGGAGGCATTATGCTTTGTTATCTAAAAGCTTTGGTGGGTCTAAGGCCAGTCCTGATGAAAACGTGGAGGAAACAGAAAACATCAACTCAGTACATTAAGCCCAGTGCTTTTAAAAGAGGGGAACTTAATGTCAAGTTAGATCCTCTTCTGGCCTCTAAACATTATCAAAACCTTCCTTTAACTTTTTTTTAATTTGCTGTCAAACACACAGGCTTATATTGATGTTAGCAATGTATTCTGTAGTCAAATTTGACTACACATAGAAGTGGTTTTATAATCAAAGATATTATTAACGTTTGTGATAAGAGCTATAAGTTAAACTAACATACTACATATAGCACTCATATAATTCATATTGTGTTGTGGTGTATATATATATATATGAATATTAACATTTTATCATATACATTTATAAACAATTTTAAAAATTGTTTCCTGAGATGAAGAATTGCTTTAAAATACTCTAGTAAATTGTAAACATCAGTAGGATAGTTCAAATTTTAGCATGATCAGATATTAGCAAAATTTAAGGATTCACTTAAATCCTCTTGAATTGTTACTCCATATTTCCTCTTTCACAGATGTTAACCAACACTGGCTTTATTAAAACCTTAAGCTATGGGCCTACATTAGAACTTTCATATAATTGATGCCAAAAGTTGCCTTTTCCAAATGTCTCCTTCTAAGAAGTATAACATTGTTAAAATTTGTTCATATGGATGCATATTTTAAATCATCTCTCCATTTATTAAACATCCATTACCCTTTATAATTCATTACCTTTTATAAACCTATACTCATATACATGAATGTTTATAGTACCTTACATTGACACAAGTATATATAACGCTACTATAAACATTCATATGTATGAGTATAGGTTTTGATCCTATAGAAAGGGAAGTTGAAATTTTTTAAGAGTTGCCAGATGGTTTTCACAGCTGTCCATACTTCAAACATCCTCTTCTGGCCTCTGTAGGCACTAGTTTCACTAATAAGAGAAAATAATTAAAATGTTGTGATCTATTGTATATTATTTGCACAAGAGCTAGTATCTATTTTCCTTAAGCTGTTCTCTCTAAATAGAAAAGAAATGTATTTTTCCAAATACATACAGTTCAGACAGTATATCTCCGATATCAATTCTGAAAGAGCCACAAATAAATGAAAATATGTAAGCCATTATACTTGATAAACACAGACACAAGAATCCCCCCAAGATAAAACAACTCTCAGCAGTGTATTGTGTAAACTATTAACTAAAGTATAGTTCATCCCAGGTAAGCAAGAATAGTACAATATTTGCAAATTAATAAACCAAATGCATCATATATAAAGAAATAACAAAAAACATCTAGTACTCAACTCATAAAAGTTCTTCAATAAAATTCAATGTCCCATTACGATTGAAATCCTAAAAAATTAGTCCCACGAGGAATATGCCTAAACATAGCACAGGGCATCTAATAGGAACCCACAACTAACAACGGAAGACATCAACAATGAATCCATAATGAACATTGTGCAGAATGAGCAGAAGCTGAGAGTGGTTCCCCTGACGTTTGCAGCACGACAAAGATATCGTGTAACCTGATCAGAGAAGTTGGGGTAATTTGTTTAATTCTTATTTGTTGCATTGAAAAGCAGATGTTAGCGTCTAATTCTACCATTGCAGTGGAGCCTGGATTGCTAGCTAAAGATTTTCTCACTTACAAACTCTGCTTCAATGAATTGTTGATATATATTTTTTAAGTTACACAATTCTCTGATAGCAATGCAGTCAAAGAGAGGAAACAGACAAAAGAGACATTAATTTCCAGAGCTATCATCTGAAGTAGATGATATTCATTTTTCAGAATGAAAAGCCCAAAGTCAGGCATCTTCTCATATGCATTCCCTAGTGGAAATTTGTGGAACAGTTGAAGCTGTTTGGATATCCTAGATGTTTTGTTCCTATGTCTTTTGTCTGTTTGCTTTATATTAATTAATTAGTTTAATTTAGTTTTTTTCTGAGATTTCCACACAAGGACTGTTTTTACATCATTTCCAACCTTTCTTTTTCCGCATCCAACTCTTTCTGTGTCCCTCCCATTCTATGTCAAATTAATAATCTCTTCTTTAATTATTGCTATATATCCATATACAACTTTTTATATACATATATGTGATATTCTGAGTCCATTGAGTGTATTTTTGTTTTGAGACCAAGTCTCATGTAGCCTAGGTTAGCCTCAAACTCACTGTGTAGCGCAAAATCACCTTGAACTCATGATCCACCAGTCTGCACAAGTGCTGGGCTTGCAGGACTGAGCCACCTGCTGGATTTTCTTGAGTTATAAAATCTAATGTTTAAGACATTTAATTATTATATTTTCCTATAATGCTATTACAGGCATCCATCACAACTAAGTAATATCCTTCAGTGTTCCTATAATTGAACTTCGCTTTGTACTTTTGTTTCTGGAAAAGTACTATCTCCTAATGTGTTAACTACATTTCTTATAAACATATAGAATATATATTTAAATAATTAATGTTTTATGAATTCAGGAAGTAATTTGTTACTGAAAATTTACATATTTAAATTGTTTAAAGTATATGATAAAGCAATGACACAGTTTAATATTAAAAATATACATTCCAAACAAACATTATACAGAAGTACATTTATATAAAAGTATAACATTAATATACAGGTGCACTCATATTAATACATTCTGATAATTGTGATCTTAATATCTTTTCTAGACATTTTTGCTTTTGATATGTTAATATTAAATTTAGTTTGCCTCCAAAAGAGGTTTTCTTTAAAAAGATTATTTTCTTATATACCTATTTGAATTTAAACATTCTTTTGATTCTAAACATTTTAATATACTGTAGCTTTAGGCAAACATGAATAAAATGTAACTAATTTTAAGAAATGCTACCCTGAAAATATTCACATTAGGAAGTTAGATACGGTATTCTATTCTTGATTTGAGTTCAGCCTCTCCTTTTTATAGGTCTAAGGTTTACTTATACATAGCTGAATCTGCAGATTGGTTCCCTCTAGCTACCTCACTGTGAGCACAAAATCAATTATACATGTACTAGTAGGTGCTGTCAAAATGTGGTTGCAAAAATTGTAATTGACCTAAATGTATCTGTTCAATACAATTCTGGTATGATTTGCCTCATATTTACACTTCCATTTTTAATACAATAATATGAATAAAAGTTTAAGTGTAAAGTTTACAGTTAAGCACGTTAAACCAACTGGTACAGGCCTAATGCTTTTATTAATGAAATCGGTGTTGGAAATCACTTAACTGTGATCACTAATGGAATGAACAGATTTAAAAAAAATCTTGCTAAATTGATAACTAAAATCACTCATGTTTTATACATCATGAATTTATATAACACACCACAGAGAACTTTTTAGAATTAAAAAGAGTACACCCAAATAATTTCAATATTAAAAATGTCTATGGAAATTTCAAAATAATATTTCAAATATATGTCTCGATATATATCAGTACAACTACAAAGCAAAACTTAAAATACTTTATATTATTATATCTATTATATATATATAAACAATATATTTTTCATTTTATCAAGAAGATACATATTACCTTTAACTTGAAAATACAATTTTACTGAGTTGGTTAAACTTCATAGGTATAGAATATGCACTACATGTGTGGGTATATTTGAGTATTATTATATGTTTTCATTATACTATTCTATATAATCCATATACCCTCCAAGTAAACACACACACACACACACACACACACACACACACACACACCTCATTACCAAACTATTATGTCAAAAAAAAATTAGGGAGTCTCTCTATATGTCTTTATTTCAACATACACCTAATTTGAGACAGATAAGAGGGCACTACTAAGACAACATACATCAGCTTTGATTTTGGGGGTGGGAACAAGGAGAGCTTATAGTTCTTTTTTATTTTTATTTATTTTATTTATTTATATATCCATAATTGATTGATTGATTAATTGATTGATACATGGCTTCACTGTGTAGCCCTGGCTGTCCTGGAATTTACTCTATAGTCCAGGCTGGGCTTGAACTCAGAGATCTGCCTAACTCTGTCTCCTAAGTGTTGAGATTAAAGGCGTGTGTCACCACTACCCCCTGGGCTTGTAGTTCTTGAAAATTTTATAATTCTGGTTATTTAGAATGGACTTCTTTCATTCTCAGTTTTTGTGGCCGTTGTAATTAATTCCCTGCACCCATATGTTTTCTGAAGTGAAAAACAGGTATTGAAAAGCAAGGTAAAACTTCAAATATCATCCCTCTCCAAATATCAAAGCTCCTGCTTTCTCAACTCCGGCCTTCTTCCCTCCCTGCATGTCCCTGTAAGTGCGTGTGTCATCTGCCCTTGCGAAACTCAAATCCCAGGACTCGGGATCAGAACTTTGCCATGAACAGCCGCTTTCTCTGATTAATTACTTACTCCAGAATTCTTAGTAATTCAGCTGACTTCCACTTTCTCTCTTTAAGAATATTCTCATTCATGCTCACATAAATTCTTTGAAAATGTACTTCAGAGTGGTTCAGTACTTTGCTAAAGGTTTTTCTCTCTTCCTCTCACATTTATATTAAAATCTACTGTTAATTGCCTGACCTAGAGACTTTGAATTAATTTACTCTTTGCGACCTCTCTCATCTCATTTCCCACCAATTATTTCCCACTCTCCTTCTACTGCAGCTGCAAAACCTCAATGCTCTTTGCAAGACACAGTAAGGCTCAGTCTCATACTTCCTTCTTTCCTACCTCAAATGTTATTCCCCCAATAACCTCATGGCTTCTTGTCTCATTAATTCATTGCTTCCCAGATTCCATCTCCTATGTGGGGTCAACTTTAGAAATCCTGAATAAACCAGATTCTTTCTACTCACACAATGTTCTTCTATGTAATACTTGAAAAGAGCTGATTCATATCAGTCACTGCTTTATTGTAGAGATCCCCTAATGATAATATTATAGACAGATTAATTTGTCTTTTTTGTACCTTTCTCTTTAGACGTTAGTATGAATTGACTTCAGTCAAGGAATGACTGAATGACCAAGTGAAAAATTAGGCTAGAGTTTTTACAGGATCCTTCTCATCTTTCAATATTAACACATAACTCTGGGTCATGGGACCTCACTTGTCTATCATTGTAGCAAGTGTTGTGATGCTTTGGAGATATGTGGGGGTATTGTGTTCCCCAAAATATTGTGTATGCTAATAAACTTATCTGGGGTCAGAGAACAGGACAGCCACAATATTAAACATAGAGGTTAGGCAGTGCTAGCATACGCCTTTAATCCTAGCATTCCAGAGGCAGAAATTCATGTGTTCAAGGATACACCCAAGCACGGTGACCCACACCTTTAATCCCAGAAAGTCAGCCTTTAATCCCAGGG
>CABHPH010150793.1:0-14199 GCA_902168325.1 Peromyscus nudipes
GAGAGCATTTAAGGTGAGGTTAGGAGAGTGTTGAAAATTCAACATAACGGTTATGAGAAATAATTGTCGTGCTGGCTTCCAAAGCAGGTGACACTGCTGAGTGGCTTTTTGCTGTTGTAGCGAAAGTCTGTTTTGCTTTTGCTGATGTGAGCTTTTGCTCTCACAGGGAGCTTCCTGCAGGAGCGATGGGGCAGGAGGAAAGCACTGGGTTTGGCTGGGACACCAGATCCAGTTCCTTCTGGCTACTTCCAAGCTGTTTGGCCTTGGGTAAGGGGCTCACTTCTGAGTCCTGGTATCCTTATATGCATGTTGGGGGGCTTCTTCTGGCCGTGAATGAGGGACGGGACTGGACTTACTCTCCATCTAGCAGCATTTAAAAAACAAGTAGACAACATTCTTGGAGTAATGGTTTTGAAGGTACAGGACCCAAGTGTTAGGATTCAAGATTCTGGACCTCGGAGTGTTATAACTGTCCCTGATTACTGCTTGCCACAGAGAAGGAAACAGGCCAGGAGGGAAGTGGAAGGGTACCACTGTGATGTCCTTAGACAGTGTGAAGTGTGCAACATCACTCGAGGGTAGGCAGTGAAAGGAAGCGGTGCGGACTGTAAACTCTACAGTGGAAAGTAAGTAATCAGCTGGTGAAGGCCATTGGAAGTAACCTAAAAGGAGGCGGGGGAGCGGGGGGCTAGAAACAGAAGACAATTAGTAAAATGACAGATAACTTCACTCTTAGCCATGGCAATGATCATATCAGGTGGAAGGAGTCTGAACACCAGTCATAGATGTTAAACTTGGAAAAACGAGTCAATGATACACTGCTTTGCAGAAATACTTCTAGAGACATATGCTCCAGGTAAACTGTGAAGAAAGATACTGTCACCAACACTCGTCAAGAAGATGCTGGAGAGGTCAAATGCATGTCAAAATCTATTTTAGAACAAAGGGGATTAGCTGTTGGTCTAGATCTCTAACCCATGGCCGTATTGTAGGAAACATCAATCCATGCCTTGTAGGATTTGGGAGAGTCCCAAATGTGGTAATACCTAGGAAACAGCCCCAGATGGTAAGCCGAGAGGTGTAATTGGATTCTAATAATTATAAGTGGAATCAGGGAACCCTTATGAAAAATCAGATTGTTAGGCCTGGACTGTTTTGTTATCAAGAAAAAAATAAATAACAAAGAGATGTCACTGGCGGTGGTTGTCATGGTGGCATCCAAGATGTCAGCTATGAACTTCCAAGTTGTCGACAGGAACTGGATTTGCCTAGACAAACAAATGTGGGAAGGTAACCTTTGCTGGAAGAGTGAGCCATAGGCTGTGAGACGGCTCAGTGGGTGAACACTTGCTGTGTGAACATGGAGACTCGAGTGTAGACACCCAGCACCCACACAAAAGCACAGTGCAGTGGCATGTGTCTATAACCTTCCAGCTGGGGGGCGGGTGAGTCAGGTGAGTCAGGGGGGCTCTCTGGCCGGCCAGCCTTGCTGAAACATCGAGCTGCAGATTCAGTGAGAGACCCTGTCTCAGAAAATAAGGTGGAGAACAGTAATGGAAGGCACTAGAAGTCAGCCTCTGGCCTCCACACACACACACATGCATGGGTGGACATACTTGCACACACATGTGCATCACACACACACACACACACACACACACACACACACACACACACGCACGCACACACAAGTTTAAAAATATTCACATCGCCCAGAATACCTTATACCCTTTTACTGTTGTTTTTTGAGACAGGGTTTCTCTAGATAGCCTCAGCTGTCTGGGAATTCGCTCTGTAGACCAGGCTGGTCTCAAACTCATAGAGACCCATCTGCCTCTGCCTCCCTGGGATTAAAGGCGTGCACCACCACCTCCTGGCTACCTTATACCCTTTCAAAGATCATTCTTTATCTCCTTTTAGCCTCTGGCAATCTAATCTGCTTTCCCTTTTAATGAATTTACCTATTGTGATTTTTAAAAATTAATTAGTTAATTATTTATTTTTTTGGTTGTTTTATTGAATATTTAAAAAAAAGTCTTAAAAGTAATTTAGCCAGATGTGGCAGCACATGGCTGAAATCCCAGCACTTTGGGAGGTAGAAGCAGTAGATTACAGTTTTGAGGCCAGCCTGAGTGATACAGTGAAACCTTGGTTCATAAAACCAGGGTAATTGTAGCAGAGCTGTAACTCCGTGCTGGAGGGCTTGCCTAGCATTACAGGCCCCAGATTAGACTCCTAGTACCGCAAAAGAGGAGAAGTTTTAATTAAAAAATTCTAAAACTGGGGCTGGAGAGATGACTCAGCAGTTAAGAGCACTGGTTGCTCTTCCGGAGGACCCGGGTTCTTAATACCCACAAGGCAGCTCCCAATTGTCTCTAACTCCAGTTCCAGGGGATCTGACACCTTTATACCAATGCATGTAAAATAAAGTTAAGTAAATTATTAAACAAATTTAAAAAATTCTAAAAGTATATATACACACATATATATGCACATGATTATTGTAACAATTCAAATAAAGAAATTTCTAGGGAAAAAAGTCTTTTTATTTTCTCCCTCTTCCCTCCCTGAGGCTGACTCGTGGTTATCCTTCAGTGAGCACATTTAACAAATTTGCAGTATAGTCAAGGTGGTAGTACAAGCCTTTAATCCCAGCACTTTGTGTTATGGGAGCCGCTTGGAGCCAACACAACTCACACACGGAGTCAATGCAGAAAACACAAATTTATTGTCATTAAGCTGCTACTGATTGACCAGGGACACAGAACACACCCGGGAGCTGAACGGCGACCCCCAGCAGAATGTTACAGCGCTTTTAAGTCTGAAAACCACAAACATCCGTGCCAAGTCACAGTTACATTTTCCCACTAATCAGGATTTAGGGATCGGGAACTTTCCTAGGAGCATTTCCCTATGTGGCCCACTTACCTTGTTCTCGTTGGTTGGTTTATTCACCTGTGGCAGGGGTGCCTGGCCCCCCATTCCTGTCTCAACTTGCCAGCCAGGATGTCAGTTACCAACGTACATGTCTCTCTCTGCCAAGCAGTTGCCCAGGGAGGTCTCGGGAACTTAAACTTTGTTTGACCCCTAATCAAGATGGAAGTTGTATTCAAAATGGCTTCAGTTTGGTTCTTTCTAAATTGGGAAGCCGGGGCAGGTGGATCCCTGTGAGTTCCAGGACAGCAAGCTCTACGTAGATAGACCCTGCCTCAAAGAAACAAGCAAAAAAATTAAAAACTTTAATATTTATGTCTTGCAGTACTGGGGATTCAATGTAGGGCCTCTTGTGCTAGGCAGGTGCTCTACCAGTGAGCTACATCCCTGTCCTAATGCGAACCTTTCCCTGCTTTCTCTGGGCATCAATATTATTTTGAATATTTTCACAGAGCTATGTCACACCATTCATATCACCTTGCTTTGAAACCCTTCTGTCCATTTCTGATGGATTTCTGCTGTTCTAGAGATCACCTCACAGCCAGGCTGAGGGTCCCACCCTCAGATCTGAGACCTGATTGTATTCCATTTAGTAAAGTGCGTCAGTCCAGGCCTCAGACTGGGTAGAGCTGCCTTTGGGTATGGGATAATGAATACAGTACATTATAATTTTTCTTTTGTCTGCATGTACAGATTCTTTTAAAATGAGCATGAATTACTTTTATAATAAGAAGAAAGAAGGCAGTCCAGAATTGAGGGCTCGCGAGCTCTGTGCCCAGCTTGTCCCTTAATTTAGCACCTGCTTCATCCCTCCCCCTCGTTGCATAATGAGTTGTTTATGTGTTTGCCTCCCTGGGGGGTGGTTGGACAGGCTTATTCATCTCTCTGCCCTCTCTGCCTCTTCCCACAGAGCTGAGTCCAGGGCCAGGCACACAGCAGGTGAGCGGAGTGGCAGGCTGCCCCTCTAGCTTGCCTGGAGCCTACAAAGGACAGGGTGGGTCTTAAAGACCCTCATTTCAGACTCACAAAAGGGTGTCATGGGTATAGAGTCCAGACCCCAGAGGCAGGTCTGGAGTGGTCACACTCTCTGCCTGGATATGGGGGTCCAGCCTCCCTGGGATGCTTAGTGTGAACACAGGTACATTTGTTTGCTCCTGGTGGCTTCAGCCAGGGGTGGCAGGCAGGCACCCAGCTGAGGAAGTAATTAGCACTGCCAGGAGCAGGAAGGAAGCAGCGATGCTGGGGGCCCTGGCTCCCTTTCTAGAGAGATATAAATAGCTGGTCTCTGGGAGGAGGTGGAGGAGCTGTACACTCAGGAATCGAGGTGCGAACTACCAGTGTGGGGAACTGGGGTGCAGGCTGCCTTCTTGGGCATGTCTGTAAGTCTGGGTGGGGAAACCACTAGGGAAGTGGTACTGAGGGAGTGGATCCAAGGTCTGTGGCTAGGAAGGTGCCTAGCTATGGCTCTTCTTCCCCAGCCTGGGGCTTCCCATCTGTCCCCATAGACTGGCCTGCTAGGACTCAGGTTCCTGCTGGCCTCAGATGGCTACTGGGGGCATGAAGATGGCTGAGCAACACAGGTCCCAACCCTACCTGCCTTTTTGCAAGGAGCAGGCTGCTGGGGTCGGTGGGAGCCCTGAAATCTATGCTATTTATAGTATTTTTCCTGGAACATCCCCTGAGGTGCCGGGCAGTGTGTGCCTGACTCATCCAAAAACACTTTATAAATAACCCAGCAGGGTGGGGTGGCACGGGCTGGCCACCCGGTGCCTGACTTTAATCACCCAGGCTTGCTAGCTTTCCTCCACGGAGTGCCTCTCCTCTGGGGTGAGGGGAGGGGTTACGGTGCTGGCAAGAGCTTTGTCCTGGAAGAGGCGCTATAACAGGTCGGGTCCTCTCAGCCATGACATCAACACCACGGTTCTCTGTTGGGAACCCTAGGGCTTCCTAGCTACGCAAACTGAGCTATCCTGGGCTAAGTTCTCTGGGTGACCTAGAATGACCCTTTCCTGTGAGGTCTCAGAACCTCATTGGCAAGAGGAGAGGAGGGAGTGTGGTGAGCAGCAAGTAAGGCCCTCTCTGGCTGGTAGGGTTTTGCGTCTCCTTGGCAGGTACAGGTCAGCATTCCTAAATTAGTCTCCAGGGAATTCACTGAGTCCCTGTGTGCCTGAGCGTGCGGGAAACATATTTTAATAAGGCTCGGCTGGTTAGTTGGCCTATTGTTTGGGGCCTTTGCAGACCAGTCAATACCAGAGGGAGGTGCATGGGGCCTCTCTAGAGTGCAGTGCCAGGTGTTACCCTCCAGAACACCCCTGAAGACACACCTGGGTTGGGATGGGTGGTGAGGAGGCACTGATGCCATCTCCTGGCCTTGTGCTAGGCTGACGCTACATTTACACAGTCTCCAGCTCCTTCAGAACTCACGGGGGTAGATACGGTCTGGGCCAGTGTACAAGGAAGGATAGCAAGGTATAGGTTCAGTCACATGCCCATGCCACACAGCAGAGAGGTGGAGCAGGCCTTGGACTTGGGTCTGGTGACTCTAACCGCACAGGAATCTCTCAGTGCCACCCTCTTCTCTTATGGAAGCAGCCTCCAATTTTTATTTAGTTCTTTTTCAAGACAGGGTCTCATTGTATAGCTCAGGATGATCTAGAACTCACTAGCTCACGATCCTCCTAACTTGGTCTCCTGAGCGCCGGGATTACAGGCACATATCACCCTACCTGACTGGTGAGTGTCATTCTCTGAAAGTGTGTGGCACCTCTGTGCCCAAGGCTCTGAATGTGTCTGTCCAAGGTTGAGGCATGTATGTAAATGAAGCTGGAGGAAGTGTGAGTTAGGATGAAACTGCACTGGAGAAATTTGAAAAAACCTAGAATAATCTAACAGTGTCAGTAGGACCTGAACCTGAGATTTACCTGAGTGTGGAATCAGCTGCTGGGGAAACTGAGGCAAATAAGCTCTGGCCCCAGCCTTGAGCTCCTGTTGTATGGGAGGCTGGTAATGGGATGGCTGGAATGCCTCCTGTTTCTGGGGTGGATTGCTGTGTGGGGAGCTAGGGGGGAGGAGCCCCAAGAAACAGCTCCTGTGGCCTCTCTGAAGACGGGTTGAGATATAAGAGTTGGATATGGGAGAAAGACGTTCTAAGGGCTGGGGCAGCAAATTCGAAAAGATCCCAGGATTGGAAAGATGAATTGGGCAAATGGAACAGTTCTCTGAGAAAGTGGGGTTAGATGGAAGGAGGGGGTATAAGCTGCGTGGCTGGACAGCTGAGCAGGGCTGGGGAGGGGAGGCTGGATATATGTTTCTTTCTGATCTTCACTGATCCTTAGCTTCCTTAGTTGAAAAATGGAAGACTAAGACCACCTCTCTGTAGGGCTGTGGGATTTAAATGGGACAGCAACAGTAAACAGGAGTGAGGCGCTGTCCAAACCACATGCTATTATTGAATAAGGGGCCCTAGCTTCCTTAGTCTATTCCTAACACTGCAGCAAGAGGGAATATCCAGACATACGGTGGGTCATGTCCCTTTGCTCACAGTCTCCAGGGTGCCCTCGTAACGGTCCCCGCGTATCTGCTGCTGCTGTTCCTCTGTGCTCTGTTCCAGCCACACTGGCCTCTTTTCTACACCTTGAACTTGCTCCTGCCTGGGGGCCTTTCACTTGCTGTTTCCTTCGCCTCCGGCCATGCAATTTAAAATCTTAGGCGAATTTCTGCTTTCGACTGACGCGCCTCATCTAGTTTCCTGCTTTCTCTCCCTTCTCAGCACTTCTCACCTTTTAATACATTATGTATTTTATTTTTTATCTCTCGTTTCTCCCACTAGAATAAAAGGCCCATGAGGGCAGGACTTTTTGTCTATTTGTGTCTCTCTGTATCCTTATCATCCACCTCAAAGTTGGTGTTCAGGGGCATGTGCTGTTATTTTTTAATTATTTCTGGAGCCCGGGGGATAAGTTGAACCGGCTTTCTCCTGCTGCATGGGGTTGGCCCTGTGTCTAGGGCCTTGAGGTATCTCATTTGCTTCTGGAGGGCATTTCCTTCAGGCCCTGCATGGGAGCTGTGGGAGTTGTGGGCAGCAAGCTGACAGCCTCCTTTCCTGTAGATATTCCTGATTATTTCAAATCACAGCCTCTTCACTCCCTTCCAAGCTCCCTGAGCCCTTGGGGTGGTGCCTGGCAGCCTGTGCACCATCTCATTCCTGAGGAATTTCCCCAGATCCCAAAGCATCTGGGGGCCTGGGAGCCTCCTACCTGGGTGGCCTGACTTGTATACTCGGAGTGGGGCTGCAGCTGAGGCTGCTCCTCCAGCTGGATCTCTGGGGAAACACTCTGGCCAAGCCTTCCGCATTATGCACCCTTTCTCTGGAGCTGTTCTTTCCACACATCTGGGCTGTGTCCAAGCGTGAAGCACAGTCCTGTGGTCCCTCTGACTGCTGGCCAGAAGAGCACCACCCAGAGTCATTGAGATCTGGGAGATCCCTCTCCTCCCAAGAGCTCCAGGCTCCACCTCTATCAAGCCCCCAAAGCCACACCCCACACATTGTCTGACCTGCTCCCCAAATTCTCTGTCTCTCCCCCCTCCCAAGCTTTAAGAGACTCAGTGCTTTGTTCTAAGGTGTGGCCAGTTGAACTGCAGGCCTGTGGGGCAGGATTTGGAAAGGCTGGCTGGGGATGGGATAGGGGGAGACTTGCTGGATTCATGAACCAAGACTAGGATCCTAAATTCACTGCTCAGCTGAATCACTCAGTAACTGGCTTACTTACCTGTAAAATGGGTATAGACAAGGTGCTGCCTCCTAGGATTAAGTGAAACACTGTGTCCAAGGCCCTTAGCTGGGCCTGGAGCATAGTAAGGGCCCAGCAAATGGAAGTAGCAGTGGGATATGAGCCCTGGCTTCTGAGAACTGAGTCATCCTCTAGCTGCCCAGGCCTGTCTAGAGCCCTGCAGGCACAGCTGCTCTCCTGGAACCAGCCAGAGGCCCAAGGCAAGAGCCCCAGGCCTGACTTCTCTATGGCTGTGACTCTTTGTGAAGAGCCTTGTCCTTCAGTCTGTCCCTTCCTTCCTCACCAACCAGGGCCCTGATGAAGTGGCTCACCCTGGAACCCCAGGAGGGGATCCCTGCCCATCATATTGAGTAAGTCCTCTGGCACTCAGCTATTCCAGTTTCCTAGAGCACTCTCAAGGATCCTGAGTTTCTGCTGTCCTGGGTCTAAACTACTCTAGAAAGGGAGACATCCAGATGTGTATGAGCAGCTGTGAGGGGACTTTGCAGACTGAGAGTCAGGCCTGGGACAGTCTTTAGGGTTGTGAGGCTTGTATTCTGTTAGTAACAGACTACCCAAGACCCAGGGAGGCCTTGTGAGTTTTGCATATCACAAAGCTAGTTAGAGTGTGAGCCAAGTCTTGAACCCGAGTTCCTGCTGCTCACCTGGGGCTCTCTCCATGGTTCCTTACTCACCAGTGTGCTCATAATGTCAGGGCAAACCCAGCTCTCACTTCCTGTTGCAGGGTTTTGATCTGTACCCCTATTCTTGACTAGTTAGACATATCACAGGAGCCAGTGATGCTGTGGGATGGAGAGGATAAAGTTCGTCTCTGATTCCAAATGAGCCCATGACGGGAATACTTCATGACCTTGTGCCCACTCTCTCCCTGCTGTCCCTGGCAGTCACATTCTCTCCAGCTCTTTGTCCAAACACCATTCTCATCTTGAGAGTGCTCTCCCATCCCTACCAGAGAAGGAGGCCTGTGAACTCTACTCTGGGCTCCGTTTAGCATTTTGATTTTGCTGCTTTGGGGATCCTGGCTGTTTATGTTTTAGATGCTGGCGGAAGGCCATCACCTCCCCGATGTTTATTCAGAGAAGTTCAGAAGCCAGGTTAGTTTCAGAGGCCACAGGCAGGGAACTTGGGGTCACCTCTGTTCCCAGCTAAGTTTACAGGGCAGGCCTATCTGCTGCTGAGCCTTTGCTGGCTGGCTGTGGTGTCCTCCAGGCAGGCAGGCCTTGCTTCTCCACTTCACTATCATGCCCAGCCACACTCTTGTCTACCCTGAAACCTGCCAGAGAGGGGCTTATCTTTGAAATCTTAACCGAGACTTTTCTTTTTTCGGTATTAGGGGTGGAAACCAGTTCCTTCCACACGCTGAGAAAATGCTCTGCGCTTGAACTATAATAGATACTTTTAAACTAGGGGCAGCTCTTTCAGCAAGCGCTTTACACAGAGGCTCCTAAATGAAAGCTTGTCTGCAGGAGAGGAAGCCAGGGGACAAGCACCGGACCTGCCGCCCAGGGGCCCACTGTCCAGTGAGTCAGCAAAAGGCTACTATTGGGTTGATTTCCACTGCCTTGAAAGTAAAGGAGAGGAAGATGTGGACCTGCCGGGCCAGGCCTTCCTGCTGAGCCTTCTACCCCCCAGGGCACTCACAACACCACGGGCTGCACTGGACTGCCACCCACTCCAAGCTTGGTTCCCACACGGTTGTGGTAGGAAATGGCACCTCGGAGTCTATCGAAAACCCAGGATTCTATGGATCCAGCCCTATCGCCATCCCAATATAGACGGTATTCCAACAAAATCCAATGTGTGTTTCTGTTTGGGGTCTAGAACTGAGACCCAATGTGTTTTCCCTTTACCCGGCACTTACCCGGGCACTCTGACAAGAGCCAATATAAGTCGTTGCATTACTGCCTCCATTTACTTTATAGCATTAGTGCTATCACCATTTCCCAGATGCAGAACTTGAGGTCCCAGGCTCCTGAGCTACACGCCCATGGCCACATGCCAGAAAGCTGGCAGCTGGGACAGGAATCAGGTCTCTGACTGAAAGCCTGTTCGAATGACCACTATACTACCCCACCACCAGATTACTTCTGGCCAGCACTTGGCCCCAGTCTTCTCAAATGAGGCAGCCATATGTTCAGTCTCTAGATCCGGCTCACAATGGGCTTAAATGCCACCAGGGTGGTACCTACTCCTTCCGTTAGAACTGTGCCCAACCTCAGAGCTTTCCTGGGAGGAAATGGTTCCTACCACTAAGCCTAAAATTCCTGGGGATTCATTTTGTTCCATTTCGTATCATTCTATGCTCCACGTCATCCCCAGTGCACCCTCTCCCTCTGAGGGTTTCACACCCTTGAAGGCCTTGGATGCAATTATCTGATCCCATTTAAGTTGGCAGAGGCCAGAGTGTGGGTCTTTTCATCTGCTGTAATTATTCTATCCCCCTTGTCCACACATTGTTTCTGAAAGTTCATCTCTGAACATCCTCCAATTTGGGGTATCTTTCTGCAACAGTGGCTGCCAAGAAAGTAATGGAAAGATCTCATTAGGAGTGGGGGTGGAGGTGCATGTGCCCACTGCGGGGAGCCATGACCTGTCAGCACCAGGGCTGCTGGGAAGGCCTTACTTCCTCTTTTCATGGATGTCTGGATACCAGTCTGAAGGTGGAGAGGGCTATGTCCCCGACTAGGCACAGAAGAGGTGGGTAGAGGCTCTGAGCTGGGACATGGGTGGAATCTGTTCACCTGTCTTCATCTTGGCTGCCTTTTGCCAGCTGAGTTCAGCCTTTTATTCATTCCAGAAAGTTCATCAGCACTTGCCATGTGCTTGACTAGAGCTATGCAATGCTCTAGTGTGGGATGTTCCAGTATGTGATGCTCTGGTCAGGAGCAAAGAGCTTATGGGGAACTCAATCCGAACAATTTAGTAATGTGAGCAGTCAAAGCCAGGGTGGGGCAAGGGGCTGAGTTCAAGGAGGGAGAGCAAGAGAGGGCCCTGAATGAAGCAGATTGGCCAAGACCTCCTGGAAAGTGACACTAAAGCTGAGACCTGGAGGTGGGCAAGACACTCCAGGAAAAGACCCGGGGTTTCTGGGATAGGGAAAGGATGTACAAAGCCCTGGGTAGGAGAGTCTATTGGATGGGCTGGGTGAAGGTCATTGCACTTGAGTTGAGGTTGGGGGCTCACTGCCTGAGACATGAGTGAGCTATTTGATTCAGCTCTAGCCTTCTCTTTGTTGGAATGGAGGTATCAGTGCCCATTTCTGAACTAAGCAGGAAGCTTCAGTGAGAGCTACCAAGCCTGGCTCAGGGCAAAGCCTCTAGGAAGGGATTCAGGGTCTTTCTCCTTATTCTCACCTCTAACTCCCCAAAAAGAAGCATCTAGGCATCCTGGCTCTGTCTCCATCCTCCATTTCTCCTTCCTCCAAATGTAGAGCTCACTCAGTCTACCTGACACCAGGCAGAACTGGTCAGACTTCAGCCAGCCTGGTCCTGTAGCTTCTGGGCTCTGAAGATTCTAGATGGTGTTGCCGTGGGAAGCGTTCGTGCCCTCAAAACAGGCCGCACCCGTCCTTATCCCACCTTGATGTTCTATGTTCTTTCTTTTAATTATTGTAATTAATTTTTCCAAGAGTACAAAGGATATGTCTGGGCTATGCAATCTACAAGGAATAAGAATGTAACAAAAGCCTGTGCATCTACATTTGGCTTAAAGGAAAAATGTTTCCTCCTTATCTGGAGTCCCCAGGATGCTTGTCCCTGTAGGTGGGTTTCTCTGTGTCTCCGAAGCTGCTCCCCAATAACCATTCAGAGACTTACTATTAATTATAAATGCTTGGCCAATAGCTCAGGCTGGTTACTAGCTAACTCTTATATTTTAAATGAACCCATATTTTTTTAAATCTACCCTCTGCCATGTGGCTGTACCTTCTTTCAACACAGCATGTTCATCTTGCTTTTTTCTGAATCTCTCGAGACTCCCGAGACTCTAGCCTTCTTCTCCCAGCATCCTCTGTGTCTTATTGTCCCACCTATATCTCCTGCCTAGCTACCTGCCAGTCAGCTCTTTTATTAAACCAAATCAGAAGGTACCTTGGCAAAGACACATCTTCACAGTGTACAAAAAGATTATCCTATAACATGTCCCCAAGCTTAATCATTTTATTGAATTTGGGGTGCGTGAGTGTGGTTTTCCTCTCTTTGATAGTTTTACATTCAGGCTAATTTTTATCTAAGTAGCATATTGTTTTAGCTTTTGTGTGTCGTGGAACTTTATATAAATAACCATGCTGGATAAACTCTGCCACAGTTCGCCTCTTCTGAACGGTGTCTCCCAGAATTAATGTGGTGCATGCTGCTCCTGCTATGCTGTGTTTCCTGCTATGCTGTGATCCCTAGGACTTCACTATTCACACTCCAGTCTCAGGATATTTTGGTTGTTTCCAGCTTTGTTATTCTCTTACAGGGTGTCTCTGTGAATATTCCCATCTATAACTGGACACACATATGCAAGGCTGTGAATCTAGAAGGGGAATTTGGGCCATGACTTGATTTCCAAAATGGCTGAGGCAGCTGATGTTCCCATCAGCCAATGGAACGAAAATGTCCCCGTTGCTTCCCAGTGCCTGCCTTGTGTGTCCCAAACTGTTGATCCAGAGGGCGTGGCTCACGGTGCTTCCCGGAGCATCCACCTTTTGGGTTTTGGTTTGGTTTTATTTTGTTTTGTTGAGGCGGGGTCTCCCTATGTAGCCCGGGTTGGCTTGGAACTCACCACCGGCTGTCTCCTTCCTGATTACAGGCGTGAGTCACCATGCCTGGTCTCGTTTCTGGCATTGCTGAGGTGAAAAGCCATGGCCTTCTCTTCAGAGTCTGTTTCCTTGAGCTGGGGAGAGAGCTCAGCTGTGAAAGGACCTTACTCCTCTTTTAAGTGACACAAGCGTGATTTTCAGAATTTTTTTTCTAGACTCACTTTCTTGCTCACAGCAGAGAAAGACACAGCTGGCTCTTCCCTCCAGCACGGAACCTTTCTGGCTCCTTTAGGATCCCACTCCTTCCCTACCATCTTCAGTGTGATGGTTCCCACATTTCATACCCAAATAGCATGGCAGATGGTGTTGGTCGCATACCCAGTGGGAATGTTTTCAACCCTCTTCTCCTTGTCTCCTTCCCGTTCTGGAGTTCGATAGTGTGTCCTGGCTTCATTGGTACTAGACATGGGCAATGAAACAAGCAATGTCTGATAGATAGGAGGCTCCTGGGAGAGATTCATTCCTTGAAAAGAGGAACTATGCTCTTCCTTCCCACTGCAGATGCTTGTCAGTTGTGGTGTTTGGCGCAGCGGCAGCTGGACTGCAACTCTGAGTTCAAGAAGCCAATTGCTCAGGATTTGGTAGAGAAACGATGGAAAAATCCTGGATTCTCGGGGACACTGGTGAGCCACTGGGCTAATTTTGGAAGCACCACCCTCCAGACTTATGTTAGTTAAATGTCTGCTCTGCAAATGGTGTTAATGGGACAATCTATTTGCAGCCCAAATGTCCTGACTCGTGGAGTTCCTCCTTTGATCTTTCCCTCTCTCCTTCCCTGTTATTCTGTTCATCTGCTCCCTCTGCTCCTCCTAGCTGCTCTCTCTCTCTAGACTTCACGATTAATTCCTGCCAATTCAGTTGCTCTTGAACTTCCCTTGAGACCTGACACTGTTTATCCACCCTCCTGAGGGATTTATCTTTGGGCTTCTGCCATAGTCCTAGGCTCAGGGTCCAGCTGTCAATCAATTTCTCCTTATTCCTCAACTTCATCTTCCTTTGCTGAAAACCTGCTGCAGGCCATGTGCTGAAGCTGGTTCTTCCCAGAGCTCCTGTGTCTTACTTGTTCCTGATGGAGCTCCTGTGACTTAGGGAACATTGTGTCCACATTAGCTAAGTGAAGCTGGACTTGTAGAGGTTAACTGACTTGCCAATGGCCATCTAGCTAGTGGGCAGCAAAGTCACAGCTCACATAGAGACATCTATGTGCCCATCATTCAATAGCCAGCCCCTCTTACTGTTCTGTTTACCTTCTACACTGAATGACCCATTTTCATGGCATCAGCTGTAGCAGGAATACCTGAGTTTCTCCCATGTTCTTGCACTAAGAATCACAGGTCTTTCTTTCTTTCTTTCTTTCTTTCTTTCTTTCTTTCTTTCTTTCTTTCTTTCTTTCTTTCTTTCTTTCTTTCTTTCTCTTGTATGTGGACCACATAACATGAACTGGATCTGACTTGGAGCTTTCACCAAAGCCTGGATGAAGAGAGGTGACAGTTTTTTGTGATGGAAGCCATGGAGAAGGAAGACAGGGCCGAAGAAGGAGGAGTGATGCATGTGAGGCAGAGAATGGGTGCTGGTTGGTGGAACATTGGAATGCTGCGGAGATGTTCCAGTGCGGGCCCTTCCTTATGACCTGGTCAATGGCTAGGAATTCCAAAACCATATGACAGGGGT
>CABHPH010150793.1:16138-40219 GCA_902168325.1 Peromyscus nudipes
AAGTTTATTAGCATACACAATATTTTGGGGAACACAATACTCCCACAAGCTGCCATGTTGAGACTTGAACCTGGGTCTTCTGGAGTTGAGCCACCACTCCAGCTCTACAGATCCACTCTTAAGATAACCAACTAGATCATTAATCCATTTCTTCATTAAGTGCATGGGCCTTAATAACCTCTTAAAGGTCTCACTTGGTCTTCTTAATATAATGGGGATTAAATGTCAGCATCCTTTTTTGGTGTGTGTATATTTTATGTGCTTGTGTACATGTGTATGTATAGGTGTGTATAGGTATATATATGCACATATGTGTGTTTGTCTACCTTATTCCCTTGAGACTGGGTGTTTCACTGAATCTGGACTCATCATTTTTCCTCTAAGCTTGTGGCTAGCAAGCCCCAGTGATTCTCTGTCTCTGTCCCTTCTCTCCACCCCGATGCTGTAGCTACAGGTGCGGTGCGTGCAGCCACGCCTGGCTTTTCATGTGGGTGCTGGGGTTCTGAACGCAGGTCCTCACGCTCACACAGCAAGTGCCTTAACCATTGAGCCATCCCTCCAGCCCCTCACCATGCATCTTAGAGGGAAAAAATCATATTCAAAACCATATCCCTGGCACCTGGTGAGATTCGGTGCTTGTGTGGGGTGGGAACACCCCACGGTCGTCTTTCCGGCTGGTGGGTAGTAAATGTTTCATCTGCTGACTGGGTGAATGAACTGGCGACTGATCGTGTCTTTTCTGTGCTTTAGGAAGTCCTGCTGGGCCGGGAAGAAGCATCACTGAATCCCGCGGGGCATCCCCATAAATCTTTCCCTGTTTTCTTCTCAAAGGCTTGGTTTGGAAGTCAGGTAAGGTCTAGAGGAAACTTCCTGTACTTGGTGGTTTCTAGCTGGGAGGGAGAATGATCACATGACTTCACAGTAGCTAACAGAGCCAGAGGCTGCAGTCCTAGTCCTGTGCAACCTGGCTCCAGAGACCTGATTCCTACCACACACTTCCTCCCAGTCTCCGGTGCTTCTGCCCAATGACACCACTTAAGACTTTGCGGGCCACAGTTTCCCCTCAAGCGCTCACGCGATGGTTTTCCTCCCAGGCCCCATCTTCTCTCCCCTTCCTCCCCCTCCCCAGGGTTTGCCAAGCTTTCCTCTCCCAGGCCCCATCTTCCCTCCCCTTTCTCCCCCTCCCCGAGGTTTGCCAGGCTTTCCCAGCTCTTCTGCAGTCTTCTCGGCAGGACTTATTTTTCCTCTCATCTCTCTCCAGATCTTTCAGTTGGTTTCTCTTTCTGGCCACGCTCCTCCTTTTGGAGACGTTCCAACGCAGCCACAGATTGGAAGATGATAACAGTGAATTAGTTAGTAGATTGTCTTTGATGTTATTTTGTGGGTGAACTCATTAATTTATGACAAAAACATCAAAGACCCGGGCTCCTGCACGGGACTGGGCTGTCTCAAGGCATCTGGATAATAACGATTAGTCAGATTAAATCTCAAGGCCTCAGCCCAGATGACTGGGGTGTGGGAACATTCCATCCTATAGTGTGTTACCCTAACCTGAGTCAGCATGGTGTGGGGCTCTCTTCTCACTATTCTTTCTGCTTTGACGCCTCCAAGCCTTGGGGGCCATCCAGGTTGTTGTAACTACACTGGAGGCGATGCAGAAAAGTGGGCTGAGGCTGGTAAGGTCTCCTCCTGTCAATAAAGTTAGACATTGAAAGGGACCCTCTGTGCTTGCATAGATGACCTCAAGGTCTTGGAGTTCAGGTTGTACAGCGTACAGCGTAGCTGGAAGGACTCCCGGGAAAGAGGCAACATCACACTTGGTGCCATCAAGCTCTCTATACACTTGTAGGCTGAATGGACTTGTTGAGGTAAGTTAGGACTCTGATTGATTGAGGTGGAGCTTGGGATAGTATTTGTCTTTCTTTACAGTACGACATCTGATCGGCTTGCCTGTGTGGTCGAGTTCCTTCACCACCAATGGAAAACTGGCTGTTCCCGACAAGTCACGCCCTCTGTGTCATCCCTGCATTCCACTCTCTGTGGACCTCCGTGAGGTTGATCCAGCCAAGTGTAGTGGCTCATCATGTCTTTAATCTCAGTACTCTGGAGGCAGAGGAAGAATGGTCTTTGTGAGCTCAAGGTCAGCTTGGTCTAGATAGACTGGGCTGGCGAGGAGATACAGTGAGAGTTTGTATTTAAAAAAAAAAAAAAAAAAAAGGTTTGCTTCTGAAATTGCCTGCTCTGCTCTGAACCCTTGGTGTTTCCCTCTCCACCTGACTTCCGGTCAGTGCCCATCAAGACCTAGTGTCTGCATCTTCAGAAAGAATCTTCCTCGGCTTCTCTCAGGCAACCATGCTACTCTCAAGGTTGTTACTTCCTCTCCTCCGTTCTAACTCCCAAACTCACTCTAATCAGGAGCACACCCTATCCCACTGATGGTCCTTCGCAAGGCCACCAGTGACTTCTCTGCTGTCAACCAATGGTCATCCCTCATTGCTTGTTTTAGGTCCAGTGGGCGCAACATTGTGCAGCATGAGTAAGGCTTCCTTCCCAGCCTGCTGGGATCCAGGGAGTCATTCTCTTGGGTCTTGGACTTGGCTACCTCTTTTCTATCTTCTAGTCTAGGCGTGGTCAACTCAGGATTAGTTCTTGACAACTTTTCTGGCTATACCTCTTCCTTAAATGAACTTATGTAGTCTATTGTTTCTGCAGGGGAGAGGAGGGGTTGAGTCAAGTTCTCTCTATTATACAGCTCTGGCTGTCATGAAACTCACTATGTAGGCAAGGCTGGCTTTGAACTTACAGAGATCCACCTGCCTCTCCTTCTAAGTGCTGGGATTAAAGGTGTGGACCACCATGCCTGGCTAGTCCGTTGGTTTTAATCCTTATTTGGGTCTGGATAGGTCTAGAAGTTTTATCTCTTTTACCCCTCCCCTAATTCCTAAATGTCTTCTCAACCCAGTCTACAATATGAACATCAAACTTCAGACCTAATACAGCCAAACACAATTCAAACTGCACCCCCGTGTCTTCAGGGCTTATTCAGGCCCTACTTTCCACTCTACCTCTTCAATATAAGGAGGCTCTTCTCTTCTGGGTGTCTCAGATCTCAACATTGGGGTAACTTTGGACTCATTCAGATCATACATGTGAAACTCTGCACACACTGTCACACATTACCTTCCAGCTATGTCTAGAATATTCCTCACTTCCTGCAGTGTCACACTGTACTCTAATTTGTCTCTCTCTGCCCCTTGCCTGAACTAGTTCAATTGGTCTGAAAGCCTTCAAACTTGCCTCTCCTACAACCCCATCATCTGAAACAAAACATAAAAACTTTAATAATGTCATGTCTCTACAACTTGCTATCTCATTCTCTTGACCACGACCCAAAGTTCTTAGTAAGGCCTGTGAGGCCCTAAAAAACCTGGTTACTTCCCACTTAAAAAATTCCCATCTTCCTTTCTCTTGCTCTCTGTTTTATGGACACTAGTTCGGAGCAATTTTTTCTTTATTAAGACAATTTTTATTCATCTTACATACCAACCACAGATCCCCCTCTCTTCCCAGCCTCCCCCACCCCATGGAGCTATTTTTAGGCACCTTAGGCCCGGTCCTTTTCAGGGCTCTTGAACTCTGCCCTTTCTGCCTCGTTGCTCTTTCCTAGGTATTTGTATGCCTATTTCTCTCTCTCCTTGCAGACCTCTGCCCAAATTTGACCTTATGAAGAAAGTTTTCCCCTGAGTATTCCTTCAGAAATAATCTCTGCCTGTCACCAGGTCCTTATCACAGCTCACTTCACATTCTAGCAATGATCACAAGTCTGCACTGAACTTATTTTCTCATATGTTGCAAGTAAGAACAGTCTGTGTATTTAGTCATCGCCGTATCCCCAGTCTGTACAGTCTAGTACTCAACAAAAATACAGTGCATGGGTGGATTTGTTGAATGGCTTCCTTCTAGCCACTGGGTGAACAGGGTGATTTTCAGATGATTGTCAAATTAATATGAAGTCAAGTGAGAGGGACAGTGAGGTCATGGACACCACTGGATGGGCTCACTTGTTAGCAGTGACCATCATGGGATTTGCAGATAGTTCCAGTTTGCACATTAATGCCAAAACACTTTTGGAGTTATGAGGTAGACCAGAATATCTGCCTGTAGCTGTTTTTGGCATGTCACTTATCCTTAGAGACCCAATGTGCTCTTATGAAAAATTGGCAGTTGGAGATGTTGGATTTCTGCCAGCAAACGAGGCAGTGTAGTTAGGGGACAAGCCACACGTGGCCTCTAGAGCTTGACTGCCTTTGTCTAAGTCCTTCTCATAGGAGACCTTGGGCATCTTATTCCACCTCTTTCTTTGTAGAGCTGAAATAATAAAAAAGATGACTATAATACGGAAATGGGGCTGGGGAGATGGCTCAGTGGGTAAAGCTTTTGCTATGCAAGTGTGAAGAACTGAGTTCAAATCTCCAAAATCTATGTCAAAAAGCCAGATGTGGCATGCCTAGAACCCCAGTGCTCATATGGTGAGATGGGCCAGCTAGTCTGGTGTTTGTGATGGCAAACAAAAGACCCTGTGGAAGGAAGGTGAAGATTGACAGTCCAAGTTGTCCTCTAACCTCCTTAAAGGCTCCGTGACATCTATACATTGGTACTCCCAACACAAATTCAACATACACACAGACAGACAGACAGACAGACAGACAGACACACACACACACACACACACACACACACACACAGACACACAGAGACAGACAGAGACAGAGAGACAGACAGAGACAGAGAGACAGACAGAGACAGAGACAGAGATACACAGAGAAAGACTTAAAAAATTTAAAAAAGAACATTTAACTCACAGTGGTTGTGGGGATTACAAAATATATATGCAGTGTGGAACATATCATCTGGCACACAGTAAGTGATCCCTAAATATTTGTTATTAAAAATAGAAAGTTCTGGAGGAATTGCTATTAATATGTCTTTGGGGCAACAAACTACTCTAAAATAAGAGGGTTACTATGGAATTTTAAAAGAGATGATAATGATATTGTGATTATTTAGGAGAATGTTATTTTTTTGAGACAGGATTTCATGTATCCCTGCCTGCCTTAGCCCCCTGAGTGCTGAGATTAAAGGCATGCACCATCACACTTGGTTTAGGAAAGTGTTCTTGGTCTGAGGGGATGAATGTGGAAATACTTAAGGATAAAACTGTAGAACTTATTGATTTTTTAATAATCTAGTTAGATTATATATTTCCTTGCTTCTATTTCCATCAGTGAAACAAATCAAACGTGGTTAAAAAAATAACAATTGTGGGAGCAGTTAGATAGTATAATTTGTGACATTCCCCCCAACCTCTCCTGTAGGTTTGGAAATTTTAAAATAAAATTGTGAAGGAAAAAGAAAGGACCCTAGCTATAGGCTAGTGAAGGTCAACGAGTATATTCTTCAGAAAGAGGACATAGGCTCAGGTGACACAGTCACTCCCTGAACTGGAGTCAGGTCTTCTGGCTGTCTCACCTCCCCCATGTGTGTGGCTGCTGCTGCTGACCTGTGGCAGCCATGCTGTAGAGAATGGTACCCAGCTCCCCTCAGACAGACCTGGGGGTATTATGGGTATGTTCAAGGGCCTCCGTGTTGGGGCTTCCTTTCTGCTTATTAAGTAGATAAGCCATTTGACTGGAAGGCCTGATGCCAGATTGCCACCTTGGACAGTGGGCATACCGGTTTGGCACTCTGCTTGTGGTTTCTGCCTGGTGGTGGTAATGGGAGAGTGTGTGTAAACTCTGGGATTTCAGAGGGGAGAGAGAAGAGTAAGGTGTGGAGCCTAAGGCCAGGAGGAGCATAAAGACAAGCTGGTTTCCATCTAGAGCTCTTTGAAAGAAGGGACTCCAGGGCAAAGCTGGGAATGAAATATGTGCAAATATTAAAAAAAAAAAAAAAACTCTCTGTGATCTACAGCATCCCCTTCTAGCTAATGCGGTTCTAGGAAGTGGAGAGCAGAAAAGGGAGGAGAGAAATGTCCGCATAAGGCCGGGTGGTGCTTGGAGAGTGCATAGAGATAAATCAGGCTAGAAAAAGTGTGTGGGGGGGGGGAGGGGGGAGAGGAGAGAGAAAAGAGAGGAAAAAAAAAGAAGAGGCGGCCAGGGGCAGGGTGGGGGAGGGGTTAGAGTCTGATGTTGTGGGTGTTTGGAGACGCCGGTCGGGACATCCGTTCCTGCAGACTGGAGTGCCTTGCGGCAGAGTCCAACCTCTCTTCTCCGCCTCTGGAAGTCCCGGGAGGCGGTGATAGCTTGCGCAGAGCTCCAGGCTCTTCTGCAGGGGGAGGGCAGGCAGGAGAGGCGGGGCGCTGGGCGGGGTCGGGACGGGGCGGGAGCGGAGCGGGTGGCCGCGGGCGGGGCTCCTCTCCGGCGGGTGCCGGAGTCTGGGGGCCTCGGCTTCCCCCTCCCCGCCCGCCGAGGCACTGGCCCCTCCTTCCCCCGCCGCCCCCGTACCCGCCGCTGCTGCCGCTGTCAAAGATAAACCGGGCCATTGCTTGCAGGAGCCCTGGCAGCAGGCGATCGGGCGGTGAGAAGCCTCGGGCGCGGCCTCGCCTCCCCGGCCCGGCTCCCGCATCAGCACCGTGGACAGCACAGACCCTCTCTCCGGGACCCTGCGGTCCGCAGGAGCTCATCTCGGGCTTCGGCGATCTCATCAGCACCGCGGACAGCACCCAGGCCCTTGCGGGCCTCGGCCAGCCCACCAGCTCTTCGAGTCAGCACCGCGGACAGCCCCCCTGGGCCAGCCCTGAGGCAGCCTAGGAGTGGTCAGCACCCTCTGAAGATGGCCACTGAGGTAGGGGCCAGCACCTTAGCCCGCAGGCAATGCTGCAGGGATGCCCACTAGGGGCAAACTGGGCGCAAGGAGAAGGCGGGGGCGGGTGGGGGTAGGGGGTGTTTCCCCAGGTTCGTGGGGGGCAGGTATGGAGTGGCAGGGCTTCAGAAGAGCAGGGCTTTGGGTAGTGGTCCCCGCATTTCCGGCATGTCAATCTTGCCCATGCCACCCTGAGCCCTGGAGAGTCCACTTGTTACCAATAGCACCAGGTCCCAGCCTAGGCTGGGATTTCCCCTTCTCCTGACACAGGCTCTGATTCCCTGGAGGGTTGGAGATCCCTGCACGCCTATGTAAGGGGAGGGGAGGTGGCATACTGCTGCTGTTGCTATGCGGTGCAGTATCCTGCTTCCAACCCAAAATACTTGACTAAGGAAGGCAGACCTTCCTCTACATCCGCATTTCCTTAGGAGGAGGGCGTGGACAAAGACATCCTCGGGCCCAGAACCCAAAGGTTTTAAGAACTTCCTGCACTAGCCCCCACTTTTGAGAATCATCGTCCCTTGCTTTCCTTCTCTGCCTGAGTTGCTGGTCCCAGAGTGCCCACATTTGCCTGTGTATGGGGAGAGGCTGCCTTCTTCACAGTGTGCCTATGGACCAAGGGACCTGTTAGCTAAGGGCAAAAATCTTGTCACAGTGCTTAAGAAATCAGGATTTTTGTCTCTACCCCTAGAGGCTCCTCCCCCCCCCATTTGTGCTGGAGATGTGAGCTCTTTATACAGGATAAAGTTGACATATGGAACAAAAGGATTAGTTTGGTACTCACACAGCATGCTAGCAGCAGAGCTGAAAGTTTCTTTCTTTGAATTTTTGGAGAGTAACGCAGCACACTGGGACTCCCCAGTTCTGCTGCTGCCTTCTTTTGTGGTGTCTCTCTATTTCCAACCTAGCTGGAACACTGCCAAGGAGGAAAGCAAGGGCCTGTGAATGATTCCATGTGGTGTCTCTGGGCTTCCTGGTGAGTGGCATGACATCAGTACCAAGTGCTGTTGCCATTATCCCACGGCATCTCCGGATGTTGCTTGGCATTGTTTGCCTTCTGATGTTATACAGGTTAGCTAGGAGGGACTCATGCCCTCCCTGAACCCCATGTGCAGGCAAGTCTGCCTTCTAGAGGAATGCAGAGTACTTCAGAAGCACCACAGAGACGGAGAAGAGCCCAAAGGAGCCAAGGGGCTGGTCACCTTCCAGATAGGCCTGCCAGACTGCAGCAGCGATTGCTAGTGTGGTCTGATGGATCCCGACAGGCCTGGCTGTCATAGTGTCTCTTCCCTACAGGTCTGCTGTGGCCCACACATTCTGCCCACAGGCTCACACCTCCTAGCTGAGGCCAGGTTTCCAGGAAGCTGTTGGTAGGCTTGATGACTCTCCCCTGGGAGAGGCTCTGCTCATAATGCCGCTGTGGATACGGCACCGTGGCCCACAGAACGCCTTTGAGGGTTTGAGCAGCTCTGTGAAGTGGGCCAGGATAGTGTTATTATCTGCAATTAGCAGATGAGACAACTGAGGCTTGGAAGCTTGCTTCAGTCTGGTGAAGGAGTCAAAGAAGGCTTCATCATCCCATTTTACAGATGATGCGACTGCAGTGCTAAGACAATAATAACTCATCTTGCCTCCATGACCACTATCTTCGTTGCTTTGCAACCAGGATAGTGTGTCCAATTAGCCAGTATGATGCTTACTAGAGGAGAATACTAGGGGTCTTGAGTGGGGCTTTGAGTTAGGAAAGGTATGTCAGGAAGAGCTAGAGCAATGGTTCTCAAGATGTGGGTTGTGACCCCTTTAAGACTATTGGAAATATCAGATATTTGCATTGTGATTCATAACAGTAGCAAAATTACAGTTATGAAGTGGCAACAGAAATAATTGTATGGTTGGGAGTCACCACAGCATGAGGAACTGTGTTAAAGGGTTGCAGCATTAGGAAGGTTGAGAACCACTGAGCTAGAGGCACTCAGGTTCCCTGACTGGCCTGGCTGGTCATCTTGAGGAGAGAGGGACAGAAGAATGTCTAGGATGGGCGGGAAACATTTTCAACCTCACAGCTCAGCCTTGACTGGACTCTGCTCGCAGTGCTGAGGGAAGAAATTCAGGCTCTGCCAGGGCACAGGGTGTTTGGTGTCTGGGCCAGGGTGAGTCATACCCCTAGGCTGGTTTTTACTATTAGGATTGGATTGAGAGTACCAGGAAAAACCTGTTAGGGGAAGGAAATCCTCACTCCAAGTTCCCATGATCATTTCCTTAGCATTCTGAAGAAAGAGCTGAGCTACAGGGAAAAGAAGACAGGAAGAGAGAGGAGAGGAGAAAAAGGAGAGAGGAGGGGGAGGGGGAAATGGCTTCCTGATTTCCATTTAGAAGTTAGCATCAGGGGAGGGGTGTGTGTGAGGAACACAGGAGGGAGAAAGGTTCCTGAATGAGGCCCTGACCTCATTTGGAGAGCTTTCCCAAGCCCATCTCTTGGGCAGCAGACCTTGGCAAATGCAGGTCTGCCTGGGAAACAGTCTAAATGACCAAGAAGAGCTGGGAAGTGCCTTTCGTTGGAGGGGCTTCTCGAAGTGGGTTTTGGTGCGTCAGAGATGTTTAAGTGCATTACCCAGGCAGGGTATTTGGAGGTCTGATCTCTGAGTTACTGGTTTGAGCTTGAGTGTAGTAGGCTGAGAAGAAGGGTGGCCCTGTGCCCAGTTTTCCACCTTCAGGTCCTACCTGGCTGCCCGTGTGACTCATGATCTGCACTTCTCCACTACAGCCCAGCCCAGCGTTGGTTATCATATGGGTCCCATGATTCGTGAGCTGTGCCTCACCTGTACCTTATGGAATGAGATGGTTTTAAGTGAGGATGGATCTGTGGACCAGCTGGGACCTCCTGTTTGTCTTGGGCATACCAGGCCCAGGAGCTCATTGCATTCCAGTGATTGCTCTGTACAAGCCCAGCATGGAGGACTGACTGCCAGGTGTATGGAGACACACTATGTGACCTGCTGTGTCGCATCTCTAGATATTATTCCATTCCTTGTCACGCTGTGGGAAATGGCACCCACAGATCTCACCACTGAGTTTCCTCCTCAGGAAAGAAGCTTGGTCTTGGCCTTACCTGCCAGCAGGCTGCGGAATGACTATGGGAGAGAGGGGCGGGGCTGAGGATATTGAAATATCGGGAGTAGCTCAGTTCTCAGAACCATCTAAGCTTCCCCTGGAGAGATTCTAAGGGGGTGCTGCTGAGGGAGACACAGAATCTGCAGCCTCAGGGAGTGTTGGGCATTGCTGTAAGAACTCCTTCCTGTTTCCAGAATCCCAAGAAGCTAACTGTAAGTGTTTGGGACCTGGCTCTAGCCTCTGTTTTTATTTTCAAACTGGAGCTGCAGGAGTTAAGTCTTTATTCATAAGTGAGCCCTATTTAACCTGCTTAGTGCTCACATGTTTAAAACATCATTGGAAATATTTAGAAATCAGGATACCTGATATTAAGAAAAACTTGGATTTGTGGCTTCTCTTGAAAAATTGTAAGTGCCAGGTGCCTGGGTGTACATTTTCAGTGGCAATAGCCAGCTGGCTCTGTGACACAGGTCACAAGCTCTCTTATTAGACACAGGCCCAGCCCACTGACTGCTCTGCCTCTGGAAATGTTTATGTTCACCATTGCTGATAAGGCTTCTTTGAAGTCAGAGATGTGAGGGGTTATGATGATGGGGTTCCAGATTAGTGTCTTTGAAGAAATGGGGGCCTGAGAAGGGCAGACTTTTCAAGGTTCATGTGGCCCGGGATCAGGCCCCTGCCACTGTGCTCAGCAGGCCATCTTGGTACTTCATGTGGAACCACCATAGATGGAGAGAACCAGGAGACCCTTTCTTGCTGAAAATCCTGCTCTTCACCGACTGTGCCAGAGCGTGTGATATATGTGCCATGTAGGTCTGGCATGCCAAGGCACTTACATGTAAAATGTATCTCATCTGCTCCTCTACAGACTCCCCACTGCCCAACATATGTTCTCCAGGGACAGAAGCAGATGCCTAGTCACCTGGAGCCGGGACAGGCTCTTAGGTTCAGGATACCGCTGTGGCTAGGGAGGGTGCTGACCTCTTCCACTTCAGGGACTTGAGACTGAATGAATCAGTCAAGAAGAAATAGGTCTGTATTACATAAGACTGTAAGGCTACTGTCTTAATAATTGAAGATTACTTCCTTCTCAGTAAAGTCCTGAATGGGGGGCTCCCAATCAGCAGGCAGATGTCCTCCAAGCGGCCATTCAGGGACCCAGCCCTTTGCAGTTTTACTGTCTGCAATACCTGGCCCCTCTGCTTTTGGGAGAAGGGAGGCGTTCCTGGTCTGTATGAGTCAAATAGGAGATTCATCAATTCCATTCACTCTGCTCAGCATGTGGCCACTACAACTTGCAAGGAAGCCTTGGAATGAATTTAGTTGTATTCCTAGGAGGAAGAAGAAATAGCTGGTCATCAGACAGCCAGTCACTAAGAGACACACTGTCATGGCTCATAGTACCGCCTACATCGATGTATACACAGGTGTGTGTATGTGTGTGCACAGGTGTGTGTGCAGGCTCAGACAAAGGATGTTGCCTGTGGCAGGAAGCCAAGTCCAGGTCAGAACGGTGGAAACATTGTTTCTGTCTTCTTTCCGTTCTCTTTCTCATCACCTCCTCATCATCTCCTTCCAGTGGGTCCCTTAGGCTTACCCACTCCTGCGAAACTGCCAGAATGACCCTTCCAGAGCTGAAGGAATCCATGGCTGGCTCTTGTATGCTGCCTTTGGAAGGGCAGGGAAGGCCACAACCCTTTGCCTTTCTCATGAAAATGAATTGTAGTGAAACCATAACCAGACGGAACAGAGACATTGATGAGAGACTTAGTTATATTACCAAAGCATGTTGATTCAAATTTAAAATTACCAAAAGATTCTAGTAGATATTAAATGGGGATTCCCTCCCACTCCCCACCCCCACCCCCAACAGGGTTTCTCTATGTAATAGCTCTGGCTGTCCTGGAACTTGCTCTGTAGACCAGGTTGGCCTTGAATCCACTGAGATCTGCCTGCCTCTGCCTCCCGAGTGCTGGGATTAAAGGTGTATGCCACCACACCCAGCTAAAAGGGGATTTTTCAACAAAGATCCTGGCTAGTGGGATCAAGAAATATTAAAACTGGAAGAGCACTTACATGCTATTTAATTCATTCTCAAAACTTTGAGATCAAAACTCCTGCTTACCTGAATTTAGGAGAGCCCTATGTAATGTTCTCTGATTGCTACATTTCTCAGACCTTGGTACACCAACCGTCCACTCCTTCTGTCTTGTCAACCCCTCTCTACTCTTTCCCTCAGCTGTTAGGATCTCCACCTGCAATCCTTCCTGTCGGCAGAGACCCATCCTATTTGTGATCCTCACCCTTGACTGCAGTACATGTTCATTCCCACTGATTGTGTCTGTTCTGCAAACCAGCTTTGGTCTTGCTAAACGCTGCCTCAGGCCACTGGAGCAGATCATGTTCTGCTGTCTTCATTACCCCCTTTCCCAGGGTCACCCTTTCCTCCCCTTTCTACTTCCGGTCAGCCCCTACCACTGCTAATCCCTAGCCTTCCTGTAGGACTCAGTACAGTCTCCAGGAAGCCTTTGTGAATAAGCATTTCTGGCTAAATGTGACTTTGTTTCAACCATCCATCACAGTCTAATTCATTACACATTTATTTGTCTTCCTCCCTGGAGCCCACAGACTGACTTTTGCTCAGCATCTGGAGAGCCCGGCACTAGTAGGGACTCAATAAATGAGAGTAGAGTGACGGAACGGATTCAGCTTAATTACACAGGATGAACTGCTTGCTGTTTCCTCACTCTGCCTGCAGGGCCTGGTCTCCATGTGGCTCCAATGTTGAGCGTATTTCACCAATGAGGTGTCCGTCTCCAGCGTGAGTGACTGAGGCTGGAGAGGTAGAAGAAAGAGACCTTGTTCTTCTGTGGAATGGAGCCCACTCCCCTCAAGTGCTAGGTCAATGTCAAGTTTTCAGAGTGGATGGAGAGACAAGTCACCCTACTCCTTCCTATCAAGGAAGCCTATTCATTACTTCAGCTTCTGGCCCCAGTCCACTTTGTACTGTTGTCTCTTGGGAAATAGCCATTCCTGGGCCTTTTACCGGGGTCAGAAAACCACTGGGGGTGCTCCCTGGCCTTTCAGAACTTGGCCTGGACCTCAGTCTCCCTTGGAGTTCAGGGACACATCAGGGTTTCCTCTCTTCCTCATGCTCGACTCCCTAGTCTGATTGTGAACTCCACCTGCAGGGCCTAAGGTTTCCATACTGGCCAGTGCTGAGTTCTCCAAGGACAGGGCCAGCTGCCAGTCCACCTCGCTTCTCTCGTTAGAACGAGTTGCTGCTGTGATTGACGGCTCTGAGGGTCTCATTTTGGCTCACTTTTGCTCCTGCTTTAGGCTTTTGCAGACTTGTTGAGATGGCCTCAGGCAGCTTCTCATGTAAATTGAACAGGGCCTGCTTCTCTAGGCCCCTCCTGGAGCCTGGCTGTGTGGCCAGCCCATCCCTGTGCGCCAGGATTCAGGAATGTTGGAGAGCCCTCCATATCAGAACAGTGAGATAATGGTTCCTCCTGCCTATCTCCTCAGGTTCACAATCTTCAGGAGCTCCGGCGAAGCGCATCACTGGCCACTAAGGTCTTTATCCAGAGAGACTACAGTGATGGCACCATCTGTCAGTTCCAGACCAAATTCCCCCCAGAGCTGGATAGCCGGGTAAGGGCACCTGTTGGGTGAGGATACCTTTATCTAAACATGAGCTCTACTTCCGTGATGGCACTGGGGTGGGGGGGAGTCTTCTTAGAATTATTTTTTCCCACCAGTCTTATGTGACACATAATACCACAAAATGCAGGACTTAGTCAGCTGCCTCAAAGGGAAGAGTCGTCTTGCATTTCCACAGAGAAAATTCTCCGAAAAACAAAGCAAAACACAAAACCTCAGACTTGTTCCAGTCCAGCAGCTCAAATTACCCTTGCATGAAATGTCTCTAGAAAACTTGTTAAACAAATGTAAATTCCCGAGTCCTAGTGGCTTAGATCGGGTGTCACTCAGACTTGCTGACTCAGTTGCTGGCCTGTGGCTTAGGAATCTCTACTTGTCAGCTGTCCTTAGCCTTGGCTTGCACGCTAGAATTTTCCGAGGAGCTGAAAAAAATCTCAGTGCACCCTAGAGCACCTTAATCAGAATCTCTGGGAGTAGGGCCTGGGCACTGGCATTGTTTTACATCTTAATTTGCAAATTAATTTTTAAGTTAACTAAAAATTATTTTTAATTATAATTGTTCAAACCTCAATTCTTAATGAGGAATTCTCAGTTGAGCAGGAATTGAGTGGTCCCTAGATCCTGCTTGGGCAGTAGCTTGCCTCTTCCCACTCTTTCCTGGATTGGGGCCACTTGTAAGCTTTGGGAAGTGGGGGACCAGACAAGGCATTTACTTGGGTAGGGGAGGTGACAGCAGTATTTGCTGTTCTGACCTATCCCTCCCCATCCCACACTATTTGAGTCCTCACCTCTTGGGGCTGAGATTTGGGTGCAGGGTTAGCTTTAAAAGCTGCCCAAGTGATATCACTGTGCAGGCAGCACTGAGCATGACCACCAAGCCCTTGTTTTAAAATCGTGCCCTGTGGCTGACAGGGTCAGCATCACCTGGGAACTCAGACACAATGCAAGGTGCCAAGCCCACCTGAGAGCTCCCAAATACGAATGTGTTTTATCCAGATCCTTAGGTTGCGCCACACACACATTGCAGCTTCAGAAGCAGGAGAGTCTTTCAGGGCTGGAAGCAGGAAGTGACTCACCGAAGTTATTAGAAAGTACTGGAAGAGCCAGGTGCCTACTTTCTCTGCTTTTCCACTGGCCTCTGACTATAAGACTGAGGCAAATGCATCCCCAGTCAGTACAGATGAAAGTAGAGACTGTGTGATCAGAGCTATGGCAGGGAAGCTTAGAGACCCAGGGGGGGAGCTGGGGGGCTGCTTTCCATCTTGTTTTTACCTGTCTTATAAAAAGGGTGGAGGGAGTCTGACGTCCCCTCTTCATCTGCTGGTGGCATCTAAGGTAGTCAGTCAAGGGTTGTGCTCTGCCCTTGTTTCTGAGGGTGTCCAGTCCCTACCAGGGGCTGCCTTAGAGCTGGTTTGGGATCAGAGACCCAGTGCTGGTCTATGTTGTAGGCCAGGCTGATTTGAGGAGGTTTGAAAGGTGAGGCGTGGCTGGTCTTTGCTGACTGAGTCTCCAAGGACTCTCGGAAAACCATGAGCATCTCATTCCCAAGTAAGCATGCCTGTCCTTTACAGGAAGTTAGCAGTGGTGGGGGCAGGGAGGCCAGAGATGAGGCCTCAGGGCTCTTTGGTCTCAGGAACACAGAGCAGTCCTCACCTGTCAGAGAGTAGGGGTGACAAGAATGCTTTTGAGGTTATATGAGAGTTCGTGAAAAGGCTGGTGCATAGAGTTCTTAGTGTTTCCTATTGTTATGGATACAGGCCAACTTCCTGGCTGTACAAGTACACGCTGCACGCACACACACACACACACACACACACACACACACACACACACACACACACACACACAGCGGCTGTCTGTGGCTAGTGTCTTTTTTTTTTTATTTTAAAGATTTATTATATTTACAGAGTTCTGCCTGCATGTATGCCTGCAGGAAGAGGGCGCCAGATCTCATTATAGATGGTTATGAGCCACCATATGGTTGCTGGGAATTGAACTCAGGACCTCTGGAAGAACAGCCAGTGCTCTTAACCTCTGAGCCATCTCTCCAGTCCGGCTAGTAACTTCTTAGCTGGGAGGAAAAGTGCTCCAGGAGGGGCTCTCCAGAGCTCCCACTGTCAGTCACAAGCAGCTGAAACCCCTTCCAAATCTGGAGAATCTGCTTGTGGGAATTCGCTGTTGAGCTCTGGCACAACCATCACAGTGGGAACCCATGTCACCAGAATACTTCTCTGAGCTTCTGCATAAAACATCTACGACAGTGGTTCTCAACCTGTGAGTTGAGACCCCTTTGTGGGGGGGGGTCGTCAACTGACTCTTTCACAGGGGTCACATATCAGATATCCTGCATATCAGGTATTAACAGTATGATTCACAACAGTAGCAAAATTACAGTTAGGAAGTAGCAACGGAAATTTTATGGTTGGGGGTCACCACAACATGAAGATTGTATTAAAGGGTCACAGCATGAGGAAGGTGAGTTTCCTGTTCCCAAGGGAGGCCAACAGCCATGCTTGTTCCCATCCTACAGATGGGGAAACCAACAGAGCACGGGCAAGCCCCTGATGCAGGGCCACACGTCTAGTTCATGGACAAGTCTGGACGGACTCCAGGTCTCCTGCTTCCTGGCCTCTGCCCTGCCTGCCGCTTCTCGGTCATGCCTGTGTACCAGTATTTCACTGCCTCCCACTCATGTGGCCCCAGCAATGTTATCCCAGCCCCACCTGGGATTGTCCCCACTTTGGGGAGGCTAACAGTCTGCCTCTCTCCCTCCAGATTGAGCGGCAGCTCTTTGAAGAGACCGTGAAGACCCTCAATGGTTTTTATGCGGAGGCTGAGAAGATCGGGGGCAGCTCCTACCTGGAGGGCTGCCTGGCCTGCGCCACAGCCTACTTCATCTTCCTCTGCATGGAGACCCACTATGAGAAGGTGGTGCTTCCCCATCTCCCCTTCCCCGGCTTCCTTGCCACAGACATCCTTATGGACCCCTGTTTCTGCAGGTTCTCAAGAAGATTTCCCGTTACATCCAGGAGCAGAACGAGAAGGTCTTTGCTCCTCGAGGGCTCCTGCTCACGGATCCTGTGGAACGTGGGATGAGGGTTGTATCCTTCCAGGCTCTTTTGTGTGAGGGTGCAGAGCTGTCTACCCAGTGGGCCCCTTGAGGATGTTACTAGGAAATAGGAGCTTCCCCGGATCCTTCAAGGATTCCACACATCGCTGGTCATAGGAACCCTTCCACTTTTAGTCACTGGGGCCACTTGTGAGTTTCAGGCTTTGTATTTATTGAACTGTATGCCATCAGTGCATATATATATATATATATATATATATATGTATGTATGTATATATATATACCCTCCTGTATATACCAGGACACTGAAGGTAAGCTGGCTGTCACTTAGCTTTAAGCAGCAGATTGTCAGTCAGGGTTTGAGCCCAGGCTCTCTGAACCTGCAATGCTGTCTGGTCCTCAAAGAATCTGCAAGCCTTCCACAATCTCATTTAATATTCCATATTGACCCCACCACCTACTGAAGACAGATGAGAAAGATGAGGTCCAGGATGGGGATGCACCTCTGGGCTGGCTGTCTTAGTGCAAGGCTGGGCAGGGGGTGGATGATAGTTCTGCTGCCCCCATTTGGAACAGTTGTTCAGGTGAACGACCCCCTTTCAGTAGCAACAGAAGTAGAATAGTTAAAATAATGCATTCTACAATAAAGCTGAGAGAAGAGCTCAGAAAACAATCCCTAGAAACACGTTTCCCCCATGTTTCTTTTGTGCTTAGCACTCAGAGTCCATTTAATTTACACAGGAGTTCCAAGGCTCTGTAGTGCCCCCAGTTTGCAGATGTGATAACTGATGGTTAGCAGGTGAAGGAACTGGCCTAAGTTGAGTGGGCCAGTAGGGATCAGCAAACGCAAGTGTTTGTATGTAACTCCATGTCCTGGTGCATCTGTGCCTTGGAATCCCATAATGCATCTCGAGGAAAGCCAAATTCATCATGGGACCCCATTGTGCACTCAGCCCTGTGTCCTCTCAGAAAAGGTTAGCTGAGGCTTGGAGAAGAGTTGGGACTTGTTTTCATTCTTTTAGGGGGCCCACCATCCAGCTCCCAAATAAATCACACATGGAGGCTTATTCTTACTTATGAATGCCTGGCCTTAGCTTGGCTTAGTTTCTAGCCAGCTTTCCTTATCTTAAACTATCCCATCTACCGTTTGCCTCTGGGCTTTTCCCCTTCTCTTACTTCTGTAAATCTTACTCTTACTCTGTGGCTTGCTGTGTAGCTGGGTGGCTGGCCCCTGGAGTCCTCCTCCTTCTTTGGCTACTTCCTTTTACTCTTCCCAGACTTCTCCTTTCCCAGATTTCTCCTGTCTGCCTGTCAGCCCCACCCATCCTTTTTCCTGCCTTGTTATTGGCCATTCAGCTCTTTATTAGACCAGGTGTTTTAGACAGGCACAGTAACACAGCTTCACAGAGTTAAACAAATACAACATAAACAAAGGTAACACACCTTAAAATAATACTCATGGACTTAAAATAATAAACAGGGACTTCAGGCCTTCTGGTCTCTGCTATTGGGCATAGCGGGCCTTCGGTCACAGGCCTCATTCTGGGTCTGTACCCCCTTTCCCCATTAACAGCTGAGTGTGCGCAGCTCCTTAACCTTCATCCCAGATCGAGATCTCCATCTATGAGGACCGGTGCAGCAGCGGCAGTTCGAGTAGCGGCAGCAGCAGCGGCAGCGGCAGCAGCAGCGCTGGCGGGGGTGGGGCGGGGGCCCGGTGACTGGCCGAGAGTCCCTGCAGGGAGGTGTATGGCCGGAGCGAGGGGCTGGCAGATCTGCGGAGGCTGCGTTACCAGAGCACCCGCTTCTGAGTCTTTCTCTGGGCCCACCCTGCCGTGTGGCGCGGGAGGGAGGGTGACTACCCGCTGTTCCGTGTCCCCAGTCCTTTGCCCCTTGGCGGGATCTTCCTCTTTCTGACCCTGGATCTTTCTTTCTCCCATGGGGCTGGTCCGGGTCATCAGAGCCAGGCTTTCCTAGGGAAGTCTGAGGGTGGGGGAAACCCAGCTTAGATGAACCCTCTCCTCTTTGCCTTTTTCCCCCACTCCAAGGAGGACCTGGAGAATTCCCACCCTGCATGATCCTTCACCGTCAAAGCCCATGTCTACCTGGACTCTGCCCTGGGCTCTTTCTAAGGCCCAAGGCCACCATGAGGCTCCTGCTTGTCAATGATCCCACCTCCTCGTTGGAGATCTGGGGAGATGGGTGCCCTGGGAGCTATCCAACTGCTCCTAAGGCTGTGGCTTTCCTGTCCTTCCCTCAGAGCGGAAAGTCCTCTCAGCCTTGCCAAGACGCACCCAACTCAGAGACTTTGCACCCCACCAAGAGCTGGTTATGGGTGTTCAGCTTGGGACTCTGGGGGGTGGTGTTCCACTGGGATATGGTAAAACCCTGTGGATGAATGCAGCTGGACAGAGCTTGAACTCCTGAACTGGAGCCAATTCCTGCATTGTGTGCATACTGTGTGCACAAATGTATGTATGTGAGTTTATGGGTGGGAAAGCATGTGCACATGTGAGTTTACAAGTGTGTGAATGTGAGTGAGTGTGTGTGACTGCACAACTGAGTGTGAGTGGGTGTGTGCACATGTGTGCACGAACCTCTGTTTATCTGAGTGAATGAGTGGGAATGTGAGTGTATGTGTGCACACCTGTGTGCAAGTTAGGTATGCTTGTGCATAAGTGCAGGTGTGTGAGTATGAATGTTTATGTGTAATGATCATGTGTGTGTGGAGAGAGAGGTTACTTTGTGTTCTTTGGCTTCTGGGCTAATGACTCCCACGTCCTGCCCTGTCCTGTCACACAGTGGTCTGCGGCACCTCCCCGTGAGTTCCTCCTGGCCCCGTCGGTCAGTGTCCTAAGGGTGGCCTTTGGCTTGGTTCTTCTTCCTGGCCTTCCTCCGCCCTGGCTCTACTGTGCACATTTTAATGGAGGAAAGGCTGGGGTCCTCGGAGAGCAGAGTCAACATCTGGGTGGTCTTTGGTGTCCTTCTCCCAGTCCCCATGACACAGCGGGGCCATAGATGCTGCATATTCAGCCTGCCCAGGTGTCAGGGCCCTGAAGCCCTGCAGGGAGGCTCCCTAGACATTCAAGGCAAGTGTGCCTTGCAAGAGAAGAAGGGCTGGCCAGCCAATGGTGCTGTGGCTCCCAGGGGGAGCCAGTGTGTGTGTGTGTGTGTGTGTGTGGGCATCCTGGGGCATGAATATGGACAAAAATGGGCTGCCTACCTCAGCGGGCAGGAGGTGCTAGAAGTAAACAGGAAACACCAGCCACTGTAGGTAGCTTCCTAGAGCTTGAAAGGGCCTGGTTCTCTACTGGCCAAAGCGGCAGCATGTGACATCAGGAGACTATGCAGAGAGATGGAGAGGGCTGGCCAAGGCCCTGAAGCCTCAGGAAGCCTGAGCCTGATGAGCCCGGATGCAATGAACCCTTTCTTCCCAAGCTGCAGCCCCAGACTCCTGGCAGAAGGCTATGCCCTCCCTAGCCTGTGGTATGGCCAGGCATTTTGTCTGACCTTGCACATCCTGTTGGGAAGATTGGGAAGAGGCAAAATGGAGACCTTTTGTTTGATTCTTTTTCCAATAAAAGGACTTGCCAGCTTGAGGTTCCATGCTGTTTCCACTAGTCCAAGGTGGCGGGCTTAGTTCTGCAACCCGGGTTCATGCAGAGATGCTGGGATGAGCGTGTGTGTGAGAAGAGGCAGATGGCGGCACAGGACTGATGAACTCTGTCTCCCTGCAGCTTGTGGGTCAGGGAGGAGGTAGACATCCCACCGTTACCACTCCTTAATCTGTGGTGGATTTGCAACTTTGGGTGGAGACGGTAGGTTCCGATAAAAGCTAAGCCTGAAGTAATTTATTGGTGAGTTAGGTAGGGGCTGTTTCTTGAGCTCTTACTCTAGGTCAGGCACTGTCTGGGTTGAATCACACGGGGCATTCGTTACTGAAGACTAGAACGGGCTGGCAGGATGTCTCAGCGAGTACAGTGCTTGCCATGCAGGCCTGATGGGCCCGGGTGTGAGCTCTGGAACCCAAGTAAGGGTGGAAGGAGAGAACCACCTCCACAATATTGTCCTCTGATCTCTCCGTGCACCATGGAACGTGCACAACCCCCACCAGATGCATACATCAATTTTTTTTGAAAAGATGAGAAAGCAGCTAGATATTAGATATATTTTGGAGATCATAAAACTAAGCATTTATTAACCACTTATGATATACCAGACACTTTGCTAAAACCATATTCTAGGGATAAGGGGGATTTTAAAGATTAGCTGAGTCTTCTCAAAGGTCCCAAGAGGTTGAGTAATGTGTCCTCAGTCATAGAGCTGGTGGGTGAGTTAAAACAGGGAATTCTTCCCAGAGAGGAAGTTGCCTGGGGTTGTAGTGGGGCTGGGCCACACAGATCTTCTGGCCAGGGTCTGTTTCAGAGAGGACCTCATTAGGTCACAGGGACCACAGCTCTGGTCCTGGGGTTGGGAGCAAGGGAGAGGTAGTCTCTGGGTGGTGTGGAAGATCGTTCCAGGTGGCTCAGAAGTTTCCATTTGCTGCTTCTACGGGATACCTGGCTCTGTACCCGAGCCCTGGGGAGCCTGAGCCTCTGCCTCTGCTCAGTCTTAGGATGCAAGTGAGTGGGTTGGGGAGCTTCTCTACTGGCAGAGAGGGTCATGCTTGAGTTCTGCTTGGGTGGGAAGTTAGCTGTAGCCTGAGGTCAGGCTTGAACCTCAGCCAAGCTATTTAGTGAGGAAGCCCTGTGAAGAAGGCTGGAGATTTCCAAATTGGCAAAAATTCACCCAACACCCCCACTCCCAGTGCTTGACTTGCTGAGAGACATTCAACTGTCCCACTTTCAAATGCCAGTGGTCATAGCCGCGCTGGAGAGATGGCTCAGCAGTTAAGAGCACTTCCAGAGGACCTGAGTTCAGTTCCCACCACCCACATGGCTGCTCACAACTGTAACTCTATTTCCAAGGGACCCAACACCTTCTGGCCTCCTCTGGTACCAGGCACACTCATGGTACATAGATATACATGCAGGTAAACAGTCATACACGTTTGAAGAAATTATTTTTTAAAAGGAAGAAAAATGGTAGCATTTGTTTAATGCTTTTGTGTCGGGGCCTAACTAGGCTGAGCCACTACATAATTCATTGCTTAGGCCTTCTAGTGAACTCTACATGGTGTCTATTACTATCCCCATTCAACAGATGAGGCGCACAGAAGTTAAATTGCTCCAATTTACATAGGAAGTAGTAGAGCTTGGCTTTGAATCTAAGGAACCTGCAAACTGCAGGAAGGAGCAGGGGTGTATCCAGCTTTAAAGGCCACTCAGTTACCTGGAGGCTGGAGCTGTAGATTCCCAGGGAAGGACTGGGGCTGTTTGCGTCTGGGTTCTGAAGCAGGTCCGGCATCTCCATGCCCCAGTAGCACAGGCTTAGGAATGGGCTGTGCTCACAGGCAGGTAGGGCCCAAGGGGACAGCCCAGTGAATGGCAGGGGAGACCTGATTAGCAGATCTGATGAAGTGTGGCTTTCTCTGCTTCCTCTGTTCTTAACGCAGTGGCCTTTCCTCTCTGGCTGGTGGCAGCCACGTCACTACTTCCCCCTTTTGACCACCATACACAAGCCCCCAAAGGACAGGTTATCCCTGGTTCCCATTGAAGGGCACAACCATCCTGGCACACCCCAGGCAAGCTTTCAGTTCATGGTCTCCCTGTGCTGCATGCACTGGCTTTCTTCCGTTACTTAAGGATTGGTTCTTTGCTGTGGTTAAAGACAGGGCCTGTGTGACAAGCGGACCAACGAGTTTACAGAAGTCGAAGGTGCCGCCAAGTGGCGGGATCATGTACTGCACCCGAGAGTCAAAAGAAAAGCCACTCAGGTACTGTAAAACTCCCTCAACCACACTAACTAAGCCAGCAACTGCTGCTTGTGGCTTCTGGAGGTGTGGGTCAAGGGAGGAGAAGATCCAAGACAGCCACTCTTTCCCCCCACAGCCAGTTTCAGCTGCTTCAGGAACTGCCGGTCTGGGGACCTCTCTCCCACTTCCCATGTGGTCCCTGCAGGCAGCACCCTTACCGGACCTTTGCCTTCTACTCCTCCAAGGACAAACTGCTGAAAATGGGGCTCCAAACAAGACCAAAACTTTGAGCTCTGGCTTCAAGACATCAGCATGCCTCACAGGCAACCTCAGTTTACACTTCACACGATTGTTCAGACCCAAGCCTGAGACCTGGATTAAAAACACTGGCTCCACAAAAGTAGCCAGACACAGCCTGGGACAAACTCAAAGACAGACACAGTGGCCTATGAAGAAAGAACTAACATGGCTGTTTGCTATTGAGGGTGGCAGAGGAGAGGGGCCTGGGGACTCTCAGGCCCCCATTCTTCTGTTTCAGGGCCGGAGAGTTGGTAGCACAGGGATCTCACTTCTTAAAAACTCAGTGTACTGTATACATAAGATCTATGCATCTTTCTCTGTTTTATTGTTTGGTAAAACTAACCAAAGAAGTTTATTGGCTCCAAGATAGGAAAAGAAAGCACAACACAGGAATTCATGTTTTATTGAAGATCTATTAATATGCCTCATGTCAAACCAGACAATTGCAATTCAACATGACATATGTATATACATGTGTATGTTTCTATGGCCCCCATTTGCTGTGGGTTGTGAATATATTTGATATGCTGAGGCTGCCAAAGGTCCCTGGTGGCTAAGGAAACATAAAACAGGGTCTCGCTATGTAGCTCTGGCTGTTTGGGGACTCGCTCTGCAGACCAGGCTGGCCTCAAACTCACAGAGATCCACCTGCCTTTGCCTCCTGAGTGCTGGGATTAAAGGCATACATCACTATGCCCAGCTACCAATACTTAACCTTAACCTCCAAGCCCTGAACTTATTTATGTGCATAATCAGTACCTTTATCTGGGAGACACAATCCATAGCTCTCAGCAGATTCTCAAAGGTACACATGACCAACCTCCAAAGGTTAATAATAACTGGTTTCAAAGAACCAGAAACTGGCTGGAAATGTGCCTGGCATGAAATAGATGGTCTGTAATGCCAGTATCTTTTCTGGCTTTCAGAGTGTGGCCTTTGAGGATTTCCACATGCCTCTTCTCAGGTGACTCTAAGAGGCTATATTTTTCCAGACAGTACCAAGGGCAGAGTACGTTGTGCTCATAGCTCTTCTTTCAAGAGGTCCTTCAAAGACTTGTCATTTCAGCATCTGCAGGATGCAGGATGCAGTGCGTAGCATCGTGGGGTAGCATCAGAGCTTGGGTATTTGAATCAGGGATGATAGAGGAGATGAACAAATGTGAAGGTGTCAGAGGGCAGCACCAGCCAGGGGACCTCCCACCCCAACCCGTTCCCTGAACTTCCT
>CABHPH010150797.1:0-41639 GCA_902168325.1 Peromyscus nudipes
TGGCCTCTGTGGCTAACTAGTGGCTAGCCCTGCACTCTGATTTCCAGGCAAGCTTTATTTGTTAGAGCACCACATTTCCCCTTTTTATCTAAAATAAAAAAAAATGATTATACCTAATATAAGAAAAATTATATACAATAAGTACAATAACTATATATAATATATATAGGCAATAATTACACCAATAATGTCTAGTCCATTAACACTTGACAGATTCAGAGAAAGTGAATCTGTCATTATTTATCCTATTTTGGTGAGTCCAAAGTGTTGTACCTAATTCACTTTCTTTTTTTTTTTTTTTTTGTTTTTTTATAATTTATTTTATTTTATTTTACAATATAATTCAACTTTACATATCAGTCATAGATCACCCCGCCAATTCACTTTCTATCCTAACTTGTATTCCCAACTGAAAACTATCTTTTGATGTCTCTCAAACTTATACACTTTATACCTCTTTAGTGAGTTTCTTTCCTGAAATTGTTAACAAGGAAAACTATAACTATCTAGTCTTCAACTCCAGAGACCTGAGAAGGAAATAATATTACCTCAGTAAACAGGAAGTGCAAGCAATCAACTTCCAAAAATTATGAGAAATGACAGAAACAGCTGGCCACCTGGACAAGTCCCCCAACATTCCTTTGCAAAGTTGGGGCATCCATCTTCCTCCTACAGGCCTAGAATATTCAACAGACTTTTTTATGAAGCAAGAGTTTTGAAGAACTGTCCCACCTTGTCTTTGCAAGGTTTGGAGTCACTCTATTGTTTCTTGCTTGTCCAGTTTGACAGTTGAGGCAAGAGCACTTTCTTACCCAGTGGTTTACTTTTCCCACAAAGAGAGTAAACTCCATATGGAGTTTCTTTGATGCCCATCATCTTCTCTGAAGTAGATTGGTGCTGCCAGGAGCAGACATGTCTCATTGTCATTTAAAAAAAAAAAAAAGAACCTATGTTGTTAAAACATCTTAAATGCTATATTCTGTAGATCTCTGAAATGTTTGAAGATGACCTGTCTATCTAAAATATTTGTTTGACCTTGAAAACATACCTAACATGACTACAAGTTTTGTTGCATTTCTTCATTATCCTAAATAGTTTGTAATAATAACTTTCAAGGACTTGAAATTTGCATTACATTGATAAATGAGTTGTGTAGGTACAGTACCTTGAACAAGATTAAAAATGTATGTACAGTATGTTCTAACAAAATTAATCTCAAATTTGTATACAATATATAAAAATCCAATGTAAAATATTTAAAACTAGCAGTTGCTTTTTAAAAGTAGATTCAGTAATCTACCTTTTTATCTTATGACTTCTGTATCCTCCCTTTTTTCTTTGCAAAGTAGATTCAATAATCTACCCCTTTATCTTATTATATCTGTATCCCCCTTTTTTTCTTTTCAAAACAAGAACCCTGAATCTAAACTCCTTTGTTCAGATTTTTTCCTGACCATTACCAGTAACAGCTTGTAACCAGCCACTCTAAACAATGACAAATATCCATAACCCATTGAAAGACCAAAAACCACCCACCCCACCTCTTAGGAATGTGGGTGTCATGGTCTTAAATTTACTTCCTGCTGTCTGGGGGTGACAGATTATGTCTGGAGTGTGGGAGATCCTTTTCGGAGTCTCTTGGTGCTGCCATGTCCTGTGATTAAAGTCAATGGGAAGCTACAATGGCCTAATCCAGGCGGGATGACAAAGGGCACAGATCCATCAGGAATGAAAGTATGGGTCACTCCTCCGGGAAAAGAACCAGGACTTGCTGAGGGTGGAGGAAATACAGAATGGGTAGTAGAAGGAGGTAGTTATAAATACCAGTTAAGGCTATGTGACCAGTTGCAGAAACAAGGATTGTAATTGAGCGTTTCTGTCATATTTTGTTAAGAAAGTATTTGTGCAAATATTTGTATTTTCTTTCCTTGATTTCTTTATCATGTAATGTAATGTCAATTAAGAGAATATCAGTGGTTATCATATTTAAGCTTTGAGTTCTAAAATTTATAGTGTTTGCAGTTGTATATGTGATTTTTATATCATGTTAGGTATAATTATGATCTGATTATTGTTTTCATTTGGAAAGTAAACACGATTGTATGTCAAGTTGACAAGGGGTGACTTGTCATGGCTGCTCTCGATTTTCAACTTGACTACATTGTGGAATTAACTAAAACCCAAGAGGCTTGGCACACCTGAGGGATTTTTTGTTTCGTTTTGTTTTTGATTTTTTGAGACAGGGTTTCTCTGTATAACAGATCTGGCTGTCCTGGAACTCACTTTGTAGACTAGTGTGGCCTCAGATTCACAGAGATCCACCTGCCTTTGCTTCCTAAGTGCTGAGATTAAAGGTTTACATCACCACCACCTGGCAAAGATTTTGTTTTGTTTTGTTGGTTTCTCTGCGTAACCCTGGCTGTCCTGGAACTCACTCTGTAGACCAGGCTGGGCTTGGACTCAGAGATCTGCCTGCCTCTGCCTCTCAGGTGCTGAGATTAAAGGAGTGCGCCACACCTCCTGGCTGGGATTTTTCTTAATAAACCATTTGAAGTAGAAAGAGCCACCTTTAATCTGGATCTTTTGAGGTGGGAAGATCTACCTTTAATCTGGGCCACACTGCTGATGGTGGCTTACACATGGAAGAAAGATGTGCTTGTTCTTTGCCTGCTTGCCCTTGTTCTTGCTGGCAACTTCATTCCCTGACTGGCATTAGAGTCTACTTCTTCATGATCCTGGCATATACTGAAGACCAGCTGAGACATCCAGCTTTGTGGACTGAATAACTACTGGATTCTTGGACTTTCTGTTGGCAGACAGACATTGTTGGATTAGCTGGACCACAGTCTGTAAGCCACTCTAATAAATGCCCTTCTATAGATATAGAGATTCATTCTATCAGTTCTGTTCTTCTAGAGAACCTGACTCTAACTCTCTCAAATTCATAATGCAAATTAAACACTCTATTTTATAAGTTTCTTTGGTTATGGTTTTTTATCACAACAAGAGACAAATTCCTAAGATATATACCCATTTATGCACAGGCATACAATAGTAATGGGCTTTCCCCTAAAGGTTTACTAGAGGACTCAGTCGTCTGCCTTTCTGCACATTGCAGTTCAGGCCAAATGTTCTTCATACCATTTAGGAGTATACTTGTATAGAAACTGTCTAAATTTGTTTCTTACCAGAGGCAGAGAAACTATATTATTGTTCAGGCATGAGAGTACATGTAGTGCAGTACAAGTGAGGGGTTCTAGAGGATTCTAAGGTTGCTATGTCTTGTATAATATTAGCGGGACCAGCCTTAATATTATACATCCCAGGGGCTCAGGAGAGAGAACTACTAATGGCAGAGGACTATTTTCAGGAAATAGAATCTCAGCACACCGAGCTCTATAGTCCACTTGCTTTTTAATTCCTCTGGCATAACATCCTTTAAACACAGCTTCAGTTCTGTTCTCGTGCCTAGCTCCTTTCTTGCCTGATTTCTCTCTATACTTATCTAAGTTCTATCTTAATTCTCTCATCTTAACTCTGCCTCATCTAGGTCCCTTTCAGCTTGTTCTTACCCAGCTAGTACTTCCCCATCTGACTCTTCTTCATCTTCCATCTCGTTCCTCTGGTACTCTCTTCTAGCCCTACAACCTAGTTCTTACCCATCTCAGTTTGTTCCTGTCAAGTTCTTACCCATCTAGTTCTTCCATTCTCTTTTCTCATCTCCGTCTCCCCATGCCCTGAAAGTCCTGGTATATAAAGCCAGGCTTCCAGGGTCAAACGGAGGGTGATAAGAATCACATTGAGAGGCAATAACCGTTAATTATCATTTGCAACCCCAAAGGGAAGTGACCAATGGGGAAATGAATTAACTGAAGGCTAAATTCGGGTAATGTCTAAGAAGAGGGATCTTATGTGCTCAACTATTAAACTCTTAAACGTGATTAGTAGAAAATGTTAAGAATCTGTAAGTTGCTAGGTCAATGGGAGAAAATAAAACTGTCTTCTTTTTTCCTGTGGCTCCTATCTGTCCAAGCTATCTGCCGTTTTTCTGCAGGGTGGGGGAAAGTGTGCTCAGTCGCTAGGCAACCTGTGTACAGCTAGATGCCTTTGGTGATAGTTAAAGGGAGATCTGGAACTAGAGGTAAGGTTTGGGAAAGCAGGAAGTAAAGCTTAATTGGCACATCCGCCAGGCCTTCTCAAATGGGTAGCCTGGATGCTTAAGTCTGTTCTTAGAAAGTACGGAGGCATCTCTGATAAGGTACTTTCCTCCATCTGGGGATGGACCTGGCCGGATGCTGCCATTGATGATAATTACAGGGAGGCTTGAACTGGAGTTATGGCTGAGCATAGCTGTCAGCGCAGAAGGTTATCTAAATATTCCTAGAAGTGGTTAGGTAAGGAGTTAGCAGTCTATAAAGTTAGTAAGGCTGTAAGACAGGAGGGTCTGAGCTGAATTGTGTAAAGCTATTACTTAACATCCACCTGACCTAGGTGGTGTCTCCTTGTGGAATTTACCTTAAATCAGGAGACTTTCATGTGGACTGTTATTACTGCTAGTCCTTGAAAATGGCTAAGGGAGATATCTGATTCCAGAGAAAGCCTTTCCTGAGGCTGTTCTCCAAATACCTGGAATGTGTATGTCCAGAGAGTGATCAGTCCACACTGTTAGCCCTTCTTAGGAAAAAGTCAATTGGGAAAACTATGAAGGCACACATGTTTTTCATAACAGAAGACAGCTGATATATAACAAGCCAAGTAATACCAAAAACTCCTTGGGATTTGGCTTCCTCTGGAGGAATTCCCTGATTCCTCCAGGTAGTGACTTTGCCATAACCAGCTGAGTTCTTATGATATTTTCCTGCGGCCTGCAGCAGCTATGTGCACTGTTTGAAGAGAAGTACATGTACCTAGCATAAGCAAGGAAAGGAGCTAGTGTGCCAAGCACATTGTTACAAGTGGGGATTGTACATAACAAAAACCAAATAGAGTCCTAGGCTAACCATCTCCTAATTTACCTGTCTCTAAATGGTGAGTTCTGGGTTCAGTGAGAGACGTGGTCAAAAAGTATGATGGAGAAATGATGGAGGAAGACACCAAATGTTGACTTCTGGCCACCACAAAAATACACACATATATACATGTATATGAACTTGCATTCATAAAACATGCACACACACACACACACACACACACACACACACACACACACACACATCCCTGGTGTTATGCTGAACACTTGGGAAGTGGAGTTATGAAGATCAGAAGTTCGAAGTCATCCTTTGGATATAGCAAGCTCAAAGCTAACTTGGGCTACATTAGACATTATCAAAATGAAATAAAAACAGAAGATATTCATTGCTACAGTTTTAATGCATTCTTTGTGTTAGGTGCAGTTTTGGACGTAATGTTACTTTTGTTTTTTTGAAACAGGGTTTCTCTATGTGGCCTTGGTTGCCCTGGAACTCTCTCTATAGACCAGGCTGGTCTCTAACAGAAATCCTCCTGCCTCTGCCTCCCAAGTGCTGGGATTAAAGGCATTTGCCACCACCACCTGATGACAATGTTATTTTTAGTTCCTTGTGTATGTTATTCTAGTGTGCATACTTTTTGTAACTTACTATACTTTCCCTGTTCATTCACCAATAGGAGATGTTAGATATATCTAAGAAAACGGCTCCTTGCTTTGTGAACTTCTCCAGATTACAGCAGATCTCAGATATTCAAGCTGAAATCTCCCAGGTAAATTATGAGCTTTTCACTTCTATTTTTCCATTTAAAAAATTGTGTAGTATGCTGGGGTGTAGTTCAGAGAAAATGTGGATGCTTAGCATACAAAATGTCCTGGGTTTGATGCCCAACTCTAAAGCAAACAAACAAACAAACACCTCTTAATTGGTTTTAATAGCATTCTTTTTTTTTTAAAGATTTATTTATTTATTATGTACACAAAAGAGGGTGCCAGATCTCATTACAGATGGTTGTGAGCCACCATGTGGGTGCTGGGAATTGAACTCAGGACCTCTGGAAGAGCAGTCAGTGCTCTTAACCTCTGAGCCATCTCTCCAGCCCTGAATAGCATTCTTTTGCAATTAAAACAGTGCCCGGTGCCTGGCTGGTAGGTACATGTAGTAGTTACTTGTAATAACAGGAATCAGGATACCAAAATGAAAAGTTCCAGTGGCGTACCCTGGCTTTTATGTAAACCATCCTTCCATCCCATTTAAGGAACATGTAGATACCTTATACTGTGTTTCCCTAGCGTGTCCTTTTTAATCAGTGTTTGAAGCCTTGAACTTCAGGACATTTGCTGAGTGAACTAAAGTTTCCTCTTGTTCATCATGTAGAACAACCTGGAAATTGAACTTCTGAAACTGGAAAAGGATACAGCAGATCTTACTCATCCTTCCTATTTGGGTAAGTTGTTGCTTAAGAGAATAACCATTAGGATTTCAGCTTGATCTTGAGTTACTGTATATAACCACCAGGCGGCAGAATTCTAATGTCATAACCTTTCCCAGGTATTGTCTCATAACTAATACGTTTTCAGGGTTTTTGTTTTGTTTTGTTTTGTTTTCTTACTGTTTAGCCTTGGCTAGTTTGGAACAAGTCCAGTTGACTTGACTAGTAAAAATAGCATATAGAAAGTGACCAGGTTGGCTCCTCCATTAATCTCCTTTTCTGTTGCCACAAGAAAAATATCTGAGACTAGATAATGTACAAGGAAAAAAGATTTATTTTGCTTACAGTTTTGGAGGTTTCAAGGTACATAGCTCAACTATGGTAAGGTCCACATGGTGGATGCCATTCCAGCACCAGAGCTCATGGCAAGAGGAGGCATCATATTGTAGGACAAGAATCCAGAGTAATTTAGGGTCAGTCTCACTCTTTTGTAGCACCCATTCCAGGAGAACTAACCAGTAATCAGAAACCAGGCAGAACCAAGTTTTTATGTTCTTTTAAAGGGCAAGCAAGCAATGGATAAGAAGTAGAGTAGGAGTTGGGGATTTAGCTCAGTGGTAGAGCCCTCCTCAGCCCTGAAATTTAAAAAAAAAAAAAAAAAAAGAAAGAAAGAAATAAAAAGGAAAAAAGAAGTAGAGTAATGAACTACAGAGGTGGCTCCTTGGTTAAGATCACTGGCTGATCTTCCAGGGGACCCAGGTTCAGTTCCAAACACCAACATGGCAGCTCACAACCATCTGTAACTCCAATCATGAGAAATCCATGTCCATGGGCATCAGGCACACACACATAAAGCATATACATATATGCAGGCAAAACACCCATACACATAAAAATAAAATTTAAAAAAAGTAGTAATACTGCAATACTGCAAAAAAAGTTAAAATGAATAAATTTTCTGAGAATAAATTCCAAATTTGGGAATGTTTTGTAGTTACATAAGTTATGTAAGAGTATGTTCTTGGAATAAAGTTTTAAGAATAAAAGATCAATGGGCAGTGGTGGTACACACCTTTGATCCCAGCACTCAGGAGGCAGAGGCAGGTGGATCTCTGTGAGTTTGAGGCCAGCCTGGGCTGCAGAGCAAATTCCAGGACAGCAAGGGCTACACAGAAACCCTGTTTTGAAAAACAAAGAAAACAACAAACAAAAGAAGAATAAAAGATCATGGGTGTTCTAGATGGCTCATCAGATAAAGGCACTTGCCATCAAGCCGGATGCCTTAGTTTAATCCCTGAGACTCACATGGAAGGAGAAGAACCAACTCCTGAAAGTTGTCCTCTGACCTTCACGTAGTACTATGGCACACATGTAGGCACTCCTGCACACACACACACACACACACACACATACACACTAATGTAATTTTTGTGTTTTTAAGAATAAAAGGTCATGCTGTCTATAATCTACTCTCAAACATGTCCTTTTGAAAACAAAAGGGGCATGTAGATGGGAAGGGAGGAAATTAAATTTTAAAATTTATGATTATTGTATAATTATTATATGAAAATAGGCCCTGGATTTAAGGCAGAATAAAAAGTAGATTTGAAAAACACAGGAAAGAATTTAGTACTAGAGTTTGGTTGTTAGTAGGAAACAGGAGAAAATAGTCAAAAATGAAGATTAAATTGATGCTACTAAAGAAAAAGTAAGAAAGATGTTCAGAGACTCTGAGGTTAATTTATTTGATTTATTTGTTTGTTGTCTGCTTTTGAGATATGGATCTCTTGCCTAGGCTAGGTCTAACTCGTACCTTCAGTGAGCCTCTTGCCTCAGGGTGAGGAGGTGCTGAGACTACAGGTATGTGCCACTCTAGCCTTAGGTTAACGCTGACTCGGGTTATTTTTACTTAATTTTATGTGTCTGGGCACTGTGTGTGTGTGTGTGTGTGTGTGTGCAGTGCCCACAGAGGCCAGAAGTGGACATAGGATCCCCTGGAACTGGAATTGCAGATGGTTGTGAACTGCCAATGTGGGTCCTCTGGAAGAGCAGCAAGTGGCCTTAACCACTGAGCCATCTCTGCAGTCACCAAGAAAGAGATTTTTTTTTTATAGGATAGATAGAATATTTTCTTTAATTTTTTTTTCATTTTTCTTTATTAAGAAATTTTCTGCTCACTCCACATACCACAGATCCTCACCCCCAGCCCTCTCTCCCAAGCCACCCCACATCCCCACATCCCCCAAATCAAGGTCTCCCATGGGGAGTCAGCGGAGCCCGGCACACTGAGCCTAGGCAGGTCCTTGGCTTGAACTGTTTGGGGGGCACCCAGGCAGGGGGATTGGGATCTGTCCCTGGTGCATGGGCAGGCTTCTGGGACACCTTGCACAGTCTTGATGCAGTGGGAAGAAAGAGATTCTTAACAATTCTAAAACATACTTGTCCTGTTGCTAACCTGTGGTTGCCATCTCTGGTTTATGTAGTTGAGAAGTGTGATACTCTGCAAAGCATGAGTAATCATCTGGAAGCAGTGCTAAAAGAGAAGCGGGCCATCAGGCAAAGGCTGCTGAGACCCATATGCCAGGAGAACTTGCCAATGGAAGCTGTTTATCACAGGTTAGATCACGAAGCAGAAATGGAGACCTATGCATGTCTTTTTAAAGTAACTTTTGTTTAGCCTGACAGTTATGTTGTAGCATAATTCACAAAACAATATATTATTGGTTGTACTTATTAACATTACTAATGTTGATACATTACACTGGAAAGCGTTCTTTGTTTTTAAATAATTATAACTGGAAGAAAAGAAAGAACTTTGTTTTGCCAATTGTTTTAGGAATTATAAATTATGGTTTTGACGAAAAATATTAGATCCCTAACATGCAACACGGTGAGTAAGATCTGCTTTATTATGTATAGACTGTTTTATGAAATACATTTATCATTACCTATGTATAAAAATTCTGTTGATATTTAACAAAGATAAAACATTAAAAGATGCAAAAACTGAAGCTAGACATGGTGGCACACGCCTTAAATCTCAGCACTGAGGAGGCAGAGGCAGGTGGATCTCTGGGTTTGGAGCCAGCCTGGTCTACAGAGTGAGTTTCAGCCAGTGGGTGGTGGTGCACGCCTTTAATCCCAGCACTCGGGAGGAAGAGCCAGGTGGATCTCTGTGAGTTCAAGGCCAGCCTGGTCTACAGAGTGAGATCCAGGAAAGGTGCAAAGCTACACAGAGAAACCCTGTCTCGAAAAACAAAAACAAACAAAACAAACAAAAACAACAAAACAAAACAAAAACAAAAAAAACAGAACAAACAAACAAAAAAAACCAGAGTGAGTTTCAGTACAGGGCTATGTAAGGAGACCCTGTCTCAAAAAGACAGAAGGGGGAGGCAACAAAAACTGGAAATATCTTTTTTTTTTATACAGGGTCTTATCTTATGTAGACTGGCCTCAAACTTGCTGTGTAGCCGAGTATGAAAAAAGTGGACTTTATTCTTACCTTTACTGATAATATATCTCAAAGTGTCTGGCAAGTGATTTAAAAACAAACCAAAGCCAACAGCAAAAAGATGAACTGAGTAATGATTTTGAAGATTTTATAATGCAGATTCAAAAAAATTATGATACCTTTTCAGTGTAGTATTTTTCCTTGGTGTCTTCTCTGTTCTCTGAACCAATATGAGGTTTTGTCTAGGGAAATGACTTTATGTGAGATGGTTATTACCAACAATTGAGGGTTTTCTTTTTCCTTTTTTTCTTTTTTGAGATAGGGCTCAATATGTGCCCCCTGGCTGGCCTAAAACTCACTCTGTAGACCAGGCTGTTCTCAAAGTCACAGAGATCCTCCTGCCTCTGCCTCCCAAGTGCTGGGAATAAAGACACGTGTCACCACACCCATTTCCACTGAGGGTTTTCCAGTAGTTAGATTTCGGTTATCATGAATAATATGTCTTTCCATTTTTCTTCTTTTTTAGGTCTTTTGAGGCAAGGTTTCTCTATGTAGCCCTGGCTCTTCTAGAACTTGGTGTGTAGACTAGGCAGACCTGGAAATCACAGAGATCCACCCGCCTCTGCCTCCTGAGCACTGGGCACTGGGATTAAAGGATCGAATCATGATGCCTGGCTCATTCATTTTTCTATTTGGATGACAGTCTAAGTTTTGCTTCAGTGAAAGAGAAGAACCTTTTCACCATTGATAATTCCATTAAAATGTTTGTTAATGATGCTCCTTAGATTTGCTTATTTAAAATTAATAGTCCTAATTAAAGGAAAAGAAAGAAAACAACTAAAGAAGAGAAGTTAAGGGGCTGGAGAGATGGCTCAGCAGTTAAGAGCACTGGCTGCTCTTCCAGAGGACTCAGGTTCAATTCCCAGCACCCACATGGCAGCTCAGAGTCTTCAGTAACTCCAATTCCAGAGGATTCAATGCCCTCTCCTGGTCACCATGGGTACTGCATGCATGTGGTGCATAGACACATGCAGGCAAAACACCCACACACAAAATAAATTTTTTTTTTTTCAGAGCTGAGGACCGAACCCAGGGCCTTGCACTTGCTAGGCAAGCACTCTAACACTGAGCTAAATCCCCAACCCCCAAACTAAATATTTAAAAGGAGGAGGAGGAAGAAGAAAAGTTAATTTTTTTTCCTCCCTGTATTGCTTTTCTTTTCTAACCACTGTCATAGAAGACTAACAGAAGCAACTTAGTTGAGGTGAGGCTTATGTTAGCTCACAGTTTAGAGGTAGTACATCCAACATTGTAGGTAAGGCATTATGACTGGTGTAAGCCCCTGGAGGTGTTCAAGTGACTGGGTCCTGCCCCTGAGGACTTCTAACTACCAGACTCCACCCACAAACACTCTAATGCCCTGGACTTGAAAACCCACCAATCCCCACCCTGGAAAGCTCCACCCTCCAAAAAAACTCTATAAACCCTGTCTTCTGCTCACTTCTGTAGTGCTTCTCACCCCTCACCCTCATAGAGGCAGCCACTCTTCTGGGTTTTTCCCTGTAAATCTCTTGTGTGAGGTTTGTTGTGCGATGCAGCTTTGTGGTATTTCTTGGTTCCTGACTGCCAGGATACCTTTCCCTTCAGAGTTGTAACACTAACACTCGCACTGGGGAAACACCCGACCCAGTCGCTAGCAGAGCTGTAATGTTCGCAGTGGGGAACCTTTATCCTCAGCTGTAACACGTACAGCTGTGGTGGCAGGATTATGGCATGGCTTGTTCACATCTTAATGGATCAGGAACTAGAGAGCACCTTCAAGGGCTGCCCCCATTGAGCTCTATCTACCATCTAGTCCCTGTGCCCCAAAGCTCCAATAAGTCCCCAAACAGCACTACCCAATAGGGACTGAGTGTTCAAACACAGGAGCCTGGGGGTAAATTTACATTCACCCTTGCACTCTCTTTCAGAGATATGGTACATTTGTTGGAATTAGCTGTGACTTTCATTGAGAAATTGGAAACCCATCTTGAAACAATTAGAAATATCCCTCATTTAGACGAAAACCTAAAGCAAATGGTGAGTATTACTAATATAGCCGCTCTTAGTTCTTACTAGAATCTCAACTGTGTGACCTTCCCATTTAATTTTTTGGTTTTTATTTTATTTTTTCGATAGTCTCATGTAGCTCAGGCTGGCCTCAGACTCCTAAATTAACAAACAAAGCAATGTATTTCATCATGACATTCTCACACGGATGTGCAATTTCTCTTTGTTCTACTGTATTCTCGTCTGCTGCTGTACTCTCTCCTCTCCTCCCTCCAGTTCTTCCTGGCCCTCTGGCTTCCTCTGGATAGTGTCTCCTTTTGTTTGCATGCACATGTATTCTATTATGTTTTTTACCCTGTCTCTCATCACTGTTTCCCTTATATTCATGACACACAATTCAAATCTAGAGTACACATATGAGACAAGACTTCCGGTGTTTGTCTTTCTGAGCTTGGCTAATTTCACTTTGAGTTAGTCATTATTAAAATCATGAAGCAAAAGAAACATTTTCTTAACCAAGCATGGTGCCCTACACCTGTAATTCTAGTACTTGGGTGCCTGAGGAAGACTGTTGTGGAGTTTGGGGCTAGCCTGTACTATGTAGTGAGTTTCAGACTAGTTTAAGCTACAAAGTGAGATTCTGTCTCGAAACAAAAAAACATTTTTTAAAAAATATTGCTTTAACATGATTTCCATTTTCATTCTCCCTTCCCATCGGGGTCCCTCCTCCTACCCCACCCCCATGGTCTTGTTGTATAGCCCAGGCTGGCTTCAAACTGTCTTTTTGCCTCTGCCTTCCAAGTGCTGGGATTTTAGACATATGCCACCATACCTAGCAAGATACTTACTTTTTATTTCATAAGAGTATATTTGTGTAAGTATAAAATAAAATTATTCGGAATTGCTGTCTGTTGATCACAGGGAAGATTATTTTCCGTACAGGGACTGGGAACAGGATAGGACATAGAAAGTTTTCAGAGTTAGTTTGAAGAATCAGTAAATTCAATAGAGTGTGAGTACAGGTTCCTGAGGTGTGGGATCCTTTAGGGCTAGAGTTACAGGCAATTGTGACATCTGACATGGGTGCTGGGAACCAAACTCAGGTCCTTTGGAGACTAGGAAGCACTTTCTCCCTTTGATGCATCTCTCCAGCCCCTTGTTTTTCATTTTTTGCTTTATTTGTATGGATGGATGTTTTTTCTGCATGTAGTCTGTGCCGTGTGTGTCTGATGCCTCAGAGGTCAGAAGAGGATACCAAATCCTCTGGGTTTGGAGTTACAGACACTTGTGAGCTTCTATGTGGGTGCTGGGAATCAAGTCTAGGTCCTCTATAAGAGCAGCCAGTGTGCTCTTAACAGCTAAGCCATCATTCCAGTCCATATTCATTGTGTAAAGGAAGAATACAGAGGAGTAGATTGGTCAGAACTATGCTTTACTCATGGAAAAAAAAATAATGAATTGACTAGATTGAGCCCTGCCACTCAAAGTATGGATCGAGAGGATCATTACCATGTGGAATATGTTAGAAATACAGACTTTCAGGACCAAGGATCAGCTTGCTATAGTGCTTTCCTAGTACGTGAAAGGCCTTTGCACCATCTCCAGCACCAGAAGAAAAGAAAATTGTAGAACTGCAGGCTTTAGTCACCCTCCAGCTTTAGCATCAGTTTAAGACAACTGTGGTGACACACGCCTGTGGTCGTAGCGCTGGGGATGATGGAATAGGAGATTACCGGGAGTTCCAGACCAGCCAGGTACAGTGAGAAAGCCTGAGGTTATTTGCATCGAGTTTAAAATTGACGGTAAAGGAGAAGTGAATTCACAGATAGAAGATGTGTAGGTTGGGGTGGGGGTAGAGACACAGTTTTAAAGGAATTTTTGTAGTAAGGGACTAGAAAAAGATCAGATGTTAATTTTTGATGAATCTGTTTCTAACATAATGGTAATCAGTAACTGATTTTTTTTTTTTCTATTTCTCTTTATTTCAAATGTTACAGAGCAAGGCTTTAGCCAAGATGGATATTTTGGTGAACGAGACAGAAGAACTGGCAGAGAATATACTCAGATGGCGAGAACAACAAAAGGAAATTTCCTTGGGTATCCCCAAAATACTGACTGAAGAAAATTATCTTCACAGACTTGATGTAGTACCTCCTTTACCTTTCGTTTCTAAAGTTCATGCCCAAACTGTTAACACCAAGTGATTGCCATGTTTACTTTTGATAATTACGTGTAGTCAAGTCTATTTCTAGGTGATTATGACAAGGATATTGATAGGCTTTGTTGCTAGCAACACTGCAAAAGCCCTCTTATTCATTGGAGTACCAGGACCAGACAGATGTCTCAGCAGGAAAAAGCTCCTGCGTCAGCCTCACACCCCGAGCTCAATCCCTAGGATCCACATACCTTTTTTTTTCATCTATTTTCCTCTCTTTGGCAAAGCTAAAAAAGATCAAATATGTGTTTGATAACTTATTATAAGTGAGTTGAGCATTCTTCAGACAGCAGATTCTGTATTACGTCTTTTAAAAATGTTTCTGAAGTGGAGTATTCCTGAGTCTGAAAACTTCTGTGGTGACTGTTCCTAGGAAATTGGAGAATAGTCACATAGCAGTCTGTTCCCTTGAAGGCTTGATAAAGTGTAGTTCCTTGGCTGACACAGCTAGAAACTTATGTATTAGGAGGATGAGGAGGGCTCAGTGTGACCAGGCTGTGCAGTGTGGTTTATGTGGGGCACTTGCTTTCCTTCTGAGAGTCTAGGATGTTGGTACATACCAGGCAGAAAGTACCTTTGTTACTGGTCTCTGGCAAAATTCTTGAGCACCACAGCCATACCAATTTTGGTGGTAGATTGCATTTCACAGTGTTACAGTTCAGTTGCTATACTAGTTCACAGCTGTGAGTGTGGTGATGCTAAGTCTTATGTATCCTCTTAGCAGATCACTGAACCTGGCTGTGTTCTCAGGAGTACCTAGGAAACAAATGCTGAGGATGTGTGCTGGCAGCCCTGGGGCAGGCAAAGAAGAAAGACTGGGGCAGGGGGAGGCATGTTGTGATAAAATTTTTGTTTTGATACTTCTTTTATGTATTCAAGGCAGAACTTGAACTTACTGTGTAGCCCAGGCTGGTCTCAAACACATGATATTTCTTGCCTCAGCCTCCCAAGTGCAGGAATCATAGACATGTGCCATCATATCTGGCTAAAGCTTAGAGGTTTGTAATGGAAAATATGATATATTTTGCCTATCTAGGGCTATTCATAAAATAGACACTAGTATACTTAAAGTGGAGATAGTAACAACTGCCTTAAGCTGTTCTTGTTTACATTGGTACTGGAAGTACTTCTGGCTTATATTTGAACTGGGGTTCTGTTTTCCTTTAAAATGTTTGCATCAGTATTTCCATACTGTTACATTCTGTGTCATGGGAGTTTAGCGAACCTTCTGTTCATCACATTCTCAATATAAGACTTCACCTGTTAGATAGCAAAGTAGATGTTCATAAAACACAGGATCCTTACCCTCCACACGCCACCCCCCCACCCCGCAAAAAAAAAAAAACAAAAAACCCTATTAAAACAACAGATCATTGTTTTGAAAAAGTCTACAGCTTTTATAAATGTGCCATACAAGAGTGATGTTGAGATTTTGAACATCACCCAGACAAGTCATCAAAATCCTTATTTGTATTTCATCTCAAATCTCTTTTAACATCTAGTCATTTTCCTTGTATGATTTCTTGTGTATTATGTGTATACATATGTTCATTATCACATTACAACTATTAATATCCCTGGTGGTTTTGTATTTTTATTTCCTATTAATGCCTCATGATGTAAAAATAAACTAATTTCACCTAAATGTGGCTTCATATGACTACGAAGTAACAGAAAGAAAATACTCTTAGCTTAATGTGGTATAAGCATTCAAACTATTGAACTCACAAAAGCTTAAGGTAAGTTAACCTAAATTCTTTTTTTTTTTTGTTTTTTTGGTTTTTTCGAGACAGGGTTTCTCTGTGTAACTTTGTGCCTTTCCTGGAGCTCACTTGGTAGCCCAGGCTGGCCTCGAACTCACAGAGATCCACCTGCCTCTGCCTCCCGAGTGCTGGGGTTAAAGGCGTGCGCCACCAACGCCCGGCTCCTAAATTCTAATGTAAAGAGAAAAGCTAATTTTGTACGGTGTGGTCAGTAAGTGCTGATTTGTGTGTGAGAGCAAGAAACAGAGTGAGTCAGTCTATAGAAGACAAAGTTGCCTAGGAGGGAGAGAGAATCAGTTATTTTTTTTATGTTACCTAGGCTGGATTCAACAATCCTCTGGCCTCGGCTTACCAAATTTTAGGAATACAGGCTTATGTTGCTGTGTTGAAGCAGTGTTTGTTTTTATTTTTGTGAAACACAAGGGCAGTTCTAAGAGTAGGCAAGCTAGAGTTCTCTGTAGTTGCATGGAAGAGAAAGATGGGTAAGAAGAGAAAGCTATCTGTTAGAGGTCAAGAAAACAGGCAGGAGCTGAGGAGATGTCAGTGGATAGAAGTGCCATGCAAGGGTGAGGACCTGAGTTCAAATCCCCAGAACCCACATAAAACTGGACACCCTTCAGTAAGATGGGAGGCAGAAGGGAGGACCGGCTAGCCTCTTACATGCAGCTGCAAACAGGAGACACTGTCAAGGTAGGTGACAGCTAGCCCTCAGGTTGTCTTCTGACTTCCATTTCTGTGTCAGGGCTTATCTATGGCTCCAGTCGTACACACAGAGAGATTTCAGATAATTTAAGGAGAAGGCAGGCGTAGGAGTGGCAATCCTTGAGTGGCTTCTGGGGGTGGGATAGGGTGTCAGACAAGCAGGCTTAGCCAGGAGAGTTTGGTCAAAATTTGCAGAGGACCCACATTAGAGACTCAAAGCTGCCTGGAACTCCAGCTCCAGGAAGATCTCTGACCTCAGTGGACATCTGCAGTCACGTGCACATACAAACACAAAACAATTTTTAAAAAGAATAAGGGCTGGTTAGATAGCCTAATAGGTTTGTGTTTGCCTGGCAACTTTTAGACCCTGGAACCCACACAAAGGTGGAAGGAATTGACTCCACAAAGTTCTTTGCCTTACATATGTCCACATGGAAACACAATAATATGAAAAATAAGTAAAGGGGAGGTGGCCAGAGAGATGGCTTGGGAGTTCAAAGTACTTGCTGCTCTTTCAGAGGGCTAGCAGTTCAGTTCCCAACACCCAGTTCCTACTTTAGCTCATAACTGCGGGGAACTAGCTCCCTGGGGATCTGAAGCCTGGCATCCACAGGTATATGCATGCAAACATACACACACACACACACACACACACACACACACACACACACACACGGAGAGATAAATCTTTTTTAAGTAATAACTTCTATTTTAAATCAATTCAAATCCAGAAAAAGTGGAAAGAAAGGTATTCTAAATTTATCAAAGGTAGAAGAAATGATGTTAACTAGAATGAGTCTGATTACTAGGACTGATCTCTGCTTTCCCTTTATAAATAAAGCTTGCTTGATTGCTACAGCTCTATCCCTCCCCACCCTTGCCCCCCAAAGGAAAAGAAGCTTCAGCCTCCTTGAACAAAGTAAATTACTAAAACCAGAAAACTAAACTAAAGCTAGAAAATAGGGTGAAGGCTCCTAGCACTGTACTCCTCAGTTCCTAGACTGGATCTGTAAAGTTTGAGATGAATGAATAAATCGGGTGTGTGAAGCACAAATTGCCTGACATCCCAGGGCTTGCAGCATCCATAGGATGAGGGCGGGGTCCTGCCCTCCTTCCGCTTCTGACTCCTGGTTGCTAAGCTGCCAGGGTCGCAAAGCTCCAGCAGGTGAACTGAGAGACTGGGCCTGTGAAGGGGCCCAGACAGGGGATCCCAGAGGGGGAAGGGGGTAATGGCTCACAGAGACTGAGCCGACAAGCAGGGAGCCTGCATAGGGCTGGCATTCTGCATGTATGTTACATTTGTGTAGGTTGGTCCTCTTGTGGGACTCCTAACAGTGGGAGCAAGAGCTGTCTCTTGAGACCCTACTCCTCATATTGGGTCAGCTTACCCAGCCTTAATGCATGGGAGGCGCTTAGTCTTACTGCAACTCAATATGTCATGCTTTGTAGATATCCATGGGAGACCTGCCCTTTTCTGAACAGAAACGGAGGAGGAGTGGATTGGGGGTTAGGAACAGAGGGAGATTGGGGGGGGGGACCCAGAGAAGAGGAGGGAAGGGAAACTGCGGCCAGGATGTAAAATAAATAAATAAATACAAAAAAAAAAAAAAAAGAATACAGGCAAATAAAGAATGCTCAATATTGGATAAATAGTGTTTCCCACAAAAGAGCACATCAATTAGTTATCCAACACCAAAATGACCATCTCTGAAAACATACAATACAGGTAACAACAATTAATGAAAAAGTCTATAAATTTGAAAGAAAGCAAGGAAAGGTTTATGGGAGGCTTTGGAGGGAATAGAGGGAGGGGCAAAGGATGACCCCAGCTAAGAATCTTAGCCAAAGACAACACTAGCCTGAATGGCAAATGATGTGATTATATAATGTCAAAAATAAAAGTAAGAAAAAAAAACACCAAAAATTTTCTGGTGGAGTCTTCAGAGTGTCTTATATGTGTAGTAATTATAGCTGTAAATAAGGATACTTTAATTTTTTCCTTTCCCATTGATTTTTCCTCTCGTGTCTATAGCTTTAACAAAGATGTCAAGCAATATATTAAACCAGACTGAAAAAAGAAGACATCTTTGTCTTATTACTGTTTTGGCATACATTGTAGGAGTCACGAGTTCCTTGTGCTCAAAGATAAGCATGGGGGAACCAGGAATGCTAAACACACAGGGTTGTTCCTTCAAAGGAAAGGATGAACAATCTGTTATTTACCCAGTAGGCAGAGAGCAGCCATGGTTAATACCTCAGTGACCTTTGTACTACCTGTGTGACTAAGACCACACCAGATGCTCCCCTAGACCCCATCATGACCTTATTTTTCTCAATCTATAAAGCCCATCTTTATGAAAGGTGTCACATGTACTTTACAAAGAGTTTAGATGTAGTCATGTCTGGTTTTTATTCAGTTTATTTGTTCATCAAAGAGATTTATGTATGCTTTATTGCGCATATTGGATTGAGTAAATTATCACCCGAAAAGTTTTCATCAAGTTGTGCTGTTCTTACATTTGCCCAAAATAAACTACTTGGGGTCCGTATCCTGGAGTTTGAACCAGTACCTGCTACTTAGTTTTGCTAAATTGAACTACCTTCTTGCCTCTTGTGGATTGTTGCTTTGCTGCCTGTGGTGGTAACAGAGACACCTGCAATATATTACTGAGTACCCCCCACTCATTTAGCATGATACTGTCTGCAGACTTGCCATATGTAGTATTTACTATGTTGAGAAATGATCTTTCTTTCCCTAGTTTCTTCAATGCTTTTTGAAAGGTGTAGGAAAAAGGTTTGCCTTTTTACTGACATTTTTTTTCATAAAATATATTCTGAAAATGGTTTCTCCTCTCTCAGATCCTCCCAGATCCTCACCACTTCCCTTCCCCACCCACTCATATCCACACACTTTCTCTCTCTCTCTTTAGAACAGGAAACAGGCATTTTAATAATAATTAATAATTGTAATAATATAAACAAAGTATGACAAAACAAACAGAGGAAGCACAAGGAATGCACACAGATGCAGAGGCACACAGCTCTCTATTCTGTTTCATCTTCTAGGGGGATTCAAGCCCCCCTAGTCCCTTATTTTATTCCTAAACTCTGTGGGGTTTTTTTTGTTTTTTTTGTTTTTTTGTTTTTTTGTTTTTCCGAGACAGGGTTTCTCTGTGTAGCTTTGCGCCTTTCCTGGAGCTCACTCTGTAGCCCAGGCTGGCCTCGAACTCACAGAGATCCGCCTGGCTCTGCCTCCCGAGTGCTGGGATTAAAGGCGTGCGCCACCACCGCCCGGCTCCTTGGGAATTTCATACAAGATTTTGGTCATATTCACCCTGTTCCTCTGACTCCTCTAAACTTCACCGTCCTCCTCTTCCCACCCAGCTTTGTATATTATTCATTTTTTAGCCTATCAGATACTGTTTGTGCAGCCCACATAGTCTTGAATATGTGGCTTTCAATGGGAGTGTAATTGGCCTGACACCTTAAAGAAAACACTCTTCTCTCAGCAGCTACCAATTGCTAGCAGCTCTTCGGCTAGAGTTGAGACTTCTTGCCCACTTCTCTTCATGCTTTAGTTTGGTCTGACTTGAGCTAGCAGTCTTGTGTATGCCGCTGCTACGTTTCTGAATTCATGTATGTCCCTTCCTGATTGTGTCCAGAAAACAGTTATTGTGTAGTCATTTTCTACCTTGTGTTAAAATCCCTTCATCCACTCTTCTGTAATGATCCCTGAGCCTATGAAAGAGGGTATGTGATATAGATGTTCCATTTTAAGGCTGATGAATCTGCAGTTCCTTCCTTATTTCTGCTTCATGACCAGTTTTGGATCTCGTTATTAATCTCCATCCACTGCCAATAGATGCTTCTCAGATAAAGATTGAGAGATACACTAATATACAGGTATAATAAAAAGTTTAAATCTATGACCCTGTACTGGAAAATATTAATAGATTCTTCCCTGGGGCCTATGACCTATTTGGCCATTGTCAGCCACTGGTCTTTCAGCCACTGTATAGAGGATAACCACGCATTCAAGAATTTTTGAGCAACACAAATGGTTTTGATAAAATTAAAGAAAAAAGGACACCAAAGAGAGTGTGTAAAGAAAAGGGAGCATCTGAGAAGAATTGATGGGGTGAACATAATCAAATATCTTGTACAACATTATCAAAGGACATGTAAAAAATAAAAAAAGAAAGAGTTGGGAAGTTGAATGAATAAAAAGTTCACACACACACACACACACACACACACACACACACACACACAGAGCCATATAAATGTAAGGCCAAGCAAATATCTTTTTGGCCACTGCCTATTACCAGCCCTTGGAAATACTATATTTTATTTGCTCTTTAATAATCTCTATGCTCTATAGTATGAACCTGTGTCATCTGACTTTTTTTGGACTGGGGATCTGAGAGGAGTCTGGAGCCAGAGCCCAGTGAAATTGAGGTACTAACTCACAATATCCAAGTTATAGAACTACCAAAGTGACTGGTGCTTTTCAGATGAATGAAAATGGAGACACACATAAGCACATAACTGAATAATACTGAGTCATGAAAGACTATAAGTAACATTAAAATGAATGCAAGTAAGTTACATCATAGATTAAGAAAAATGAATCAGAAACAGAAAGACAGTGCCACACATTTTCTTTATTGTTCAAAACTTTATAACAGCAATAAAAAGATTGGAAAACAGATAAGGGATTGTAATTCAACAACTAGAATATTTAAAACTAAATTCAAGCCGGGCGGTGGTGGCGCACACCTTTAATCCCAGCACTCGGGAGGCAGAGCCAGGCGGATCTCTGTGAGTTCGAGGCCAGCCTGGGCTACCAAGTGAGTTCCAGGAAAGGTGCAAAGCTACACAGAGAAACCCTGTCTCGAAAAACCAAAAAAAAAAAAAAAAAACTAAATTCAAAACAAAAACTAGGAGATTATAATTTAAAAACTAAAATATTTGATCTTTCAGACAAAATAGACCAATTCCTAGAAAAGAAACAAATTATCAAATATCATATGAAAGAGAAATAAATATAAGAGCATGTTAGTATCTAATAGCAAAACTTAATCAAGAATTACTAATTTTCTTAAAACATGCAATTGATTTTTATCAAACATTATGGAAGAATGGATATCAATTGTTTAAGATTTCTTTCACAAAAGAAGGTACAAGTTGAGAGTCTTGACCATTTCATATGGAGAAATCAAACTATAGACATTACAAAAAATTGAAACAAATTTTATCTGTTGGAAAAATTAAGTAATAAAGTAATAGCATATTAAATTCAGTAAGTATGCAAACTGTAGCCATGACCAACTGCTAGATTTATTCTAACTATGCAAGGCTGAATTAGTGTTTTCCAATGAATTAATGCAGTTCTTATCAATATTGTTACATCAATTGATTCAACAAAGGATTACAAGAACTCTTCTGCTACACACAAAATGTCTGCAAGCAGAATTCACTAGAGATTTTAAGCAGTGGGTGGAGCAGAGAAGCATCAAGAAATATTCCACAGGTGTGCTTGTCAACTGCTTCTCCTTTAGTGTTTATGGTATTTCTTCTTGCTTGTTTCTATTTTCTCCTGTTTCTTTCTGCTCGGTGTTCATGTTCCATCTCCTTTCTTCTCCATTTGCTTTTCACTTACTTCCTTATTAGTATCAGCTAACTAAGGATGGATATATTTTTAGGGAAAACTAACAATGGATTGCTCACAAACTTGAATTTAATATTAGTGATAAAACTCTTGCTGAGAATGCTCTTTATTAATTGAATTGTATTTCATAAGAAAAACCACTGGTTTCATATTAGTAATCTTTGTCATAATTTCTAAAGTTTGAATGACTCTGACGTTACTGTATTGAATTTGTAGAGCTGTTTATCTTGATTCTCTTCTTTTGTAAAATAATTCACTTTTAACTTGACACCCTACAATTTTGTTTGAGCCATCTGAATAACACATAAATAAAAATTTAGGAGGTAAAAGCCACATGGGAGCTTATATTTTCAGATTCCCCAATGGTGGTACTTAATGTGCATTCTTGAACATTATTTCTCTTTCAAATAAAAAATTTCCTATTACTAATTTAACTTAATACTCTCCAATCTTCAAATTGGAAATATTTCCAGATTTACATATGTAAAATGACTTAATCTAATAACTTCAAGCTATTCCATTGCATATATACACAGTAATATAGCTAATAGGTTTGCATTATTCAACATTAATAATATCCATGATATAGGTGGTATAATAAATGTTACTTATGCATAAAACTTATGTTGGTGTTAGTTTTCTAAAAATCATTGGTATCTCATTTTAATAAATGTTTTTAACTTATAAATCAAGAGTGAAATAAAAATTTTGTTCTGAAACATTGATAATACTGAGAATTATTTCTCTCGTCTATGTTTTATCACTTTTGTTGATTTCTTTCTTGACTATGTTGATTGTTAAACTAAAACCTACGAAACTACTCATGACTGATAAGGTTGATTGTTAACAAGCCTACTGGCCATTGCATGCCTGTTTTGTGAGTTCTCTGCACACACTTTCCTTCTCCTTAAAATTAGATCTACTCCTTCCAGCATGATTACTTTGATTCTTCATTAACAATAATAGTAAAATGATGACAGTTTTCCAATCCATAATCAAAAAGTAGCAAAGAACAGTTTGACATAAAAAGAAAGTCAAAGTAAACTGGTCAGTTGCCCAATCATTTAGAAACAAACAATAAACCCAATAGTATTGCTTTCTGTTAGTGTTTATGCATACAGTGGGTATGTTTTTTCATGTGTGGGTGCATGTTTGTGTGGATGCAAGAGAACAATGATGGTTGCTGTTCCTCAAATGACACCTACCTTGGTTTTGTTTGAGTATGTATGAGAGAGACAGGGTCTCTCACTGGCCCAAGGCTCACAAATTTGGTTAGACTGGCTTAGCCAGTAAGGTTTAGGGATATGCTTGTGTGCATACTGGAATTACAAACTCACATCACTATGCTTGAATTTTTAACCTGGGTTCCTGGGTGAAATTCAGAACCTCATGCTTGCACAACAAGTGCTTTACCAACTGAACCATCTCCACAGTCCTGACTTTTGGTCTTGATGCTTTTCTATGCCTTTTCTTTGGAAATACAGGATGTACATGTTACACTTCTGAATGTGTGTGCCTTGGGTTCCTCACAATAAATGACTACAAGTTTTAGGCCTAACTAAAGCTCCTTTGATGGGAAAAATATATTGTCATTTATCCCTGTGATTGTGTCTTCATTTCTTGCTTGTTTTTTTTTTGTGAATTTGAATTATAAATACTTAACTGCTACATAAAAAAGTACATACCATGAATGTTTTGACAAAAGTATATATAAGTTATATTGTGTATTATTCAAATCAGGGTTAACCTATATATCTTCTCAAATATTTGTCATAACATTGTGGAAAAACTATTTTTCTCTTCTGGGTCAATAATGAACTGATCACTGAATTCAGCTCTAATGTTCCCCAGTGACTATTTGTTTAATCATCACTAAGTGGTCTTTTCTTTTTTAACCTCTTCAGTGGTTTGTTTGTTTGTTTGTTTGTTTGTTTGTTTGTTTGTTTTTTGCTGTCCTTCATGTCCTGGAGGAATGTGAGATGGTGTTGCTGGTAGCCATGGCCTGGGACAGATATGTGGCTATATGCAAGCCCCTCCACTACCTGACCATCATGAGCCCACGAATGTGCCTTTTGCTTCTGATTGGTGCATGGATTATTGGTCTCATTCACTCAGTGGCTCAGTTAGCTTTTGTTGCCCAATTGCCTTTTTGTGGTTCTAATGAGATAGACAGTTTTTACTGTGCCCTTCCTAGGTTCATCAAACTGGCCTGCACAGACACCTACAGAATGAAGTTCTTGGTTACTGCTGACAGTGGATTAATTTCTGTCACTAACTTTTTCTCATTGATTGTCTCCTACATCTTCATACTGTTCACTGTACGGAAACAGTCCTTAGGCAATTTGTCCAAAGCCCTCTCTACACTTTCTGCTCACATCTCTGTGGTGGTTTTGTTCTTTGGACCATGCATCTTCGTGTACATGTGGCCATTTCCTAATGTCCCAGTGGATGAGTTTCTTGCCATTCTGGACTTCATGATTACACCCATCCTGAACCCTGCCATTTACACACTGAGGAACAAAGACATGAAGGTGGCAATGAAGAGACTGAGTAACCAACTCCTGAGTAGGAAAAGGGTTTGCTAAGCTCCTCACGAGAATATACAACCCGAATACTGTATTATAAACACAAATGTTAAATGATGTCCTCTACTTTGACGCGATATATTATTCCTACTCTAACAGCTTGATAAACTTGAATAATTTATTCCAAATTGATAATGAAATGATCCTATCTATTGGTTATTAGCCATATATTATTACATATTTATTGGTTGTCTATGATTTATATATCACATTTTTGTGGTTACATATTTACTGGCTATTATGAAATAAATGTTTTAGACTATATAAAAGCACTAGTGGAAATGAAAGTAACAAAATATCCATTGTTTTCACACCTGAACAGTTCATCACTGCCTTCCAGATGTTTCTGGTACTTTTTCTTATTTGGGGCTAAGTTTAATCAAAACTGGCAGCAAACTCAAAATTCTCCTGCATTAGCCTCCTGAGCACTAGGATTAAAATGTGCACCATCACGGCTTGTTTGTTTGCTTTTCACTTTGTATGTGTGGTGAGTGAGTGAATGGTGAGATTATATGGTGTGGATGAAGGTCAGCAGGAAGAGGAGATAGGTATAGTCTGGAATCTTGTGGAAAAATGGAGTGAAAGGGGTGTGGAGAGAAGGAAGTAAGGTAGGAAGAAAGGCTGGCAATAGGATGGACTTTCCAGGGGTGCATTTGAAGAGATGAAGGAGCTGGGTGGGGGTGCTTCAAAATCTGGCAGCTCCTGGGGGAGAAGAACGGGGTTCAAAAGGGGGTAGTGAAAAATGGAAGAGGAAGACAAAGAGCTTAAGGTTGTGTGAGTAGAGGAGGGTGAAGGCAGGAGAGAAGAAGAGAGGAAAAAGTGTAGGAGGGGAGTAAGCTGGAGCCGGGAATGAGAGAAGGAAGCTGAGGAGCAGCATTGTCTAAAGTGAGAGTGATGTGGATATTTAATGGAACACACTTGTTTTCCTGCAGAGAGATGGCCAGAAGTGGTCTGTACATTCACAATGAACACTCTTTAACTCTAGGGATGTTAGCAGAGCAGGAGGCCCGCTCTTGCGCACGCGCACAGTACACCAATGGTCACCAGTGTTGCTTGGCAACCTGGAGTTGATCAACGGTCTTTAGGTGTGTCATAAGCTCTTTCTCTCACCATGGAATCTTGGTGGGGGACCTTGTGGACATATCTTGAGTTTCTATAAGCTAATACTTAGTTTGCGAGTTAGTTGGTCTAAGGACAAGTCCTTGGGAAAATCCGAAGGGTCAGGGCCAGGCAGTGAGACCAGTAGCTTCAGTCATGAAGAACTTGGTTCATGGAATTAAGGAAAAGACACCTATGGGTTTCTGCGATGTCCCACGAAAAAAGTTGTTGGACATTTTACATGACATGAAAAGCATTTCTGTCCCAAACAAACCTAGATACAAACCTCTCAAAAAGATCCACCAAGCTGCGAGTGAAGGTGATGTCAAGAGACTGCAGAGAATGATAAACGTTGGGAAACACAGCGTTCATGACAGAGACTTTAAGGAAAGGTAACAGCGCTTACGAGCTGGAGGGAGGGGCTGCGTGGAGGATGTGATATGGCCTCTGTTATGTTCAAAGACCAGCATAGGGGACCCAGAAGGAGGGGAGGGCTTCTCTGTGTTCTGTCTTCTCTGGATCCTCAGTACTGTCTCAAGACTTGCACTCCAGCTAGAGGTCTCTAGTCCAGATCATCCAACCCCGCCTATAAATTTATCCTGATAAATCACGAATTTACCAAGTAATTTATTCACCACTGATAACATGAACATCTATTATGTAGCATACCTATTGTACTATTCTTAAAACCTTGCTGCTTTACCCCTTCTAAGCAAATTTAGAGACTTTAAATACAATTCAGAATCCTTGAAATTAGTAATACTTAAACATATCAGAAAAATTATTATCATATAAAAATTATTATCATATAATTTTATGTACTTGAAATCATGTTTGCTGAGCAGAAGGGATAGTGATAATATTAAATTGAGTTGTCAAGTGCTGGGAGCTATTCTAGACATTTTGCATAATTCCCACTGATGCATCACAGTGGTATTCTATGAGATAACTACTATTTTTGATCTTTGCTTTACTGATGAGAGAATTGATTCATAGGAAGTCTAAGTAGTTTATAGCAAAGTTTAAGTTATAATTAAACCTATGGTTATTTAACCTAAATGCCATGCTTTTTCTCTAAACCTGCTCCTGGTTGGGCGTATTGCTCAATGCCAGATTAATTTCTAAGCGTGGAAGAGGCCATGTGCTCTGTTCACAGCACCACACAAAAGACACCATCGAAAATGTTGTCTTTACCAATATAGTGAGTAATAGAAGCTAATAAATATTTCCATTTTTCACAAGGACTTAAGTATTTGCTCAGAAGGTGAAAGAAACACATATCATTCAATGTTTAAGAATTATGTGCCATTTAGCTGGGCGTTAGTGGCGCGCGCCTTTAATCCCAGCTCTTGGGAGGCAGAGGCAGGCGGATCTCTGTGAGTTCGAGGCCAGCCTGGGCTACCAAGTGAGCTCCAGGAAAGGCGCAAAGCTACACAGAGAAACCCTGTCTCGAAAAACAAAACAAACAAACAAAAAAAAAAAAACAAGAATTATGTGCCATTTAATATTTTATGATTACATGAGAAATTGTTAATTTTAAGATAGTGTTCTAGAATTTCATTAAAACTTTCTCATTTCCATAGGACTGCTCTGCATTTCGCTTGTGTCTATGGCCGGGAAGAAGTAGTAAGTGTTCTACTGAGAAATAATTGTGACATTGATGCTGTTGACAGGAATTCCATCACACCTCTGATGAAGGTATGTACAGCTAGCTGTCCAAATCTAGCATAACATAGACTTAATTTAAATGAGTATAAAACAAACTTACCCCATCAACATGTTACTACTTGGTGAACTCTATGTGATGTTTATATTGAATTCATTGAACAAGCAATTTGTTTCTTGATATAATCTCTAGGCTGTACAAAACTGGACATATGGATGCATGTGTACATTGTTGAAGCATGGTGCTGACCCAAATCGTATGGACAAAAATGGCAATACTTCTCTTCACTATGCTGTGTCTGAAGACAATCAGAAGCTGGCTGAATATTTGCTTAAATACAATGCAGACATGGAACAAAAGAACAAGGTATAGTTCACGGCACAGTAGTCCCCAAATAATCTGAAATATGTGTGTGTGTTAATAGCAATACACATAGGATTAACTTCACATGTTAGAAATTCAAGCATTCCTTGAATGAAAATACTTTGAAATAGCTTAATTATTTAAGAATATGGCTTCATGGGGCCAGAGAGATGGCTCAGAGGTTAAGAGCACTGACTGTTCTTCCAGAGGTCCTGAGTTCAATTCCCAGCAACCACATGGTGGCTCACAATCATCTGTAATGAGATCTGGTGCCCTCTTCTGGCCTGCAGGCATACATGCTGTATACATAATAAATAAATACATCTTAAAAAAAAAAGAAAGAAAGAAAGAGGGCTGGAGAGATGGCTCAGTGGGTAAGAGCACTGGCTGCTCTTCCAGAGGTCCTGAGTTCAATTCCCAGGAACCACATGGTGGCTCACAACCATCTGTAATGAGATCTGGTGCCCTCTTCTGGCCTGCAGGCATACATGCAGGCAGAATACTGTATATATAATAAATAAATAAATTTAAAAAAAGAAAGAAAGTATATGGCTTCATTTTGACAAAATCCAATACCCCTTCATTATAAAGGTCCTAGAGAGATCAGGAATACAGGGAACATACCTAAACATAATAAAAGCAATTTACAGCAAACCAACAGCCAACATCAAATTAAATGGAGAGAAACTCAAAGCAATTCCACTAAAATCAGGAACAAGACAAGGCTGTCCACTCTCTCCATATTTATTCAATATAGTACTTGAAGTTCTAGCCAGAGCAATAAGACAACAAAAGGAGATCAAAGGGATAGAAATTGGGAAGGAAGAAGTCAAACTTTCACTGTTTGCAGATGATAACAGTGTACATAAGTGACCCCAAAAATTCTACCAGGGAACTCCTACAGCTGATAAACTCCTTCAGTAATGAGGCAGGGTACAAGATTAACTCAAAAGAATCAGTAGTCCTCCTATATACAAATGATAAATGGGCTGAGAAAGAAATCAGAGAAACATCACCCTTTACAATAGCCACAAGTAATATTAAGTACCCTGGGATAACTCTAACTAAGCAAGTGAAGGACCTGTATAATAAGAACTTTTAAGTCTCTGAAAAAAGAAATTGAAGAAGATATCAGAAAATGGAAAGATTACCCATGCTCATGGATAGGTAGGATTAACATAGTAAAAATGGCAATCTTACCAAAAGCAGTCTACAGATTCAATGCATTCCCCATCAAAATCCCAAGCAATTCTTCACAGACTTGGAAAGAACAATACTCAACTTCATATGGAAAAACAAAAAACCCAGGATAGCTAAAAGAATCCTGTACAATAAAGCAACCTCTGGAGGCATCACCATCCCTGACTTCAAGCTCTACTATAGAGCTATAGTAATAAAAACAGCTTGGTACTGGCGTAAAAATTGACATGTGGACCAATGGAATCGAATTGAAGACCCTGACATTAATCCACACACATATGAACACCTGATTTTTGACAAAGAAGCCAAAACTGTACCGTGGAAAAAAGAAAGTATCTTCAACAAATGGTACTAGCATAAGTGGATGTCAACATGTAGAAATTACAAATAGATCCATATCTGTCACCATGCACAAAACTCAAGTCCAAGTGGATCAAAGACCTTAACATAAATCCAGTTACACTGAACTTGATAGAAGAGAAAGTAGGAAGTAGTCTTGAATGCATTGGCACAGGAGATCACTTCCTAAACATAATACCAGTAGCACAGACACTGAGAGCAACAATTAATAAATGGGACCTCTTGAAACTGAGAAGCTTTTGTAGGGCAAAAAACACAGTCAATAAGACAAAACGACAGCCTACAGAATGAGAAAAGACCTTCACCAACCCCACATCTGACAGAGGGCTGATCTCAAGAAACTAGACATCAAAATACCTAACAATTCAATTAACAATTGGGCTACAGAGCTAAACAGAGAATTCTCAGTGGAAGAATCTCAAATGGCCGAAAGACATTTAAGGAATTGCTCAACATCCTCAGTCATCAGGGAAATGCAAATCAAAATGACTCTGAGATACAATCTTACCACATGTCAAAATGGCTAAGGTCAAAAACATTGAAGACAGCTTATGTTGGAGAGGATGTGGAGCAAGGGGAACACTCGTCCACTGTTGGTGTGAGTGCAAAGTTGTGCAGCCACTTTGGAAATCAGTATGGCTGTTTCTCAGAAAATTGGGAATCAGTCTTCCTCAAGACCCAGCTATACCACTCTTGGGCATATACCCAAGGATTGCTCAATCATACCACAAGGACACATGCTCAACTATGCTCACAGCAGTATTATTCATAATAGCCAGAACTTGGAAACAGCCTATATGCCCTTCAACTGAAGAATGAATTAAGAAAATGTGGTACATATACACAATAGAGTACTACTGTTCAGCAGAGAAAAACAACGAAATCATGAAATTTGCAGGCAAATGGATGGAACTAGAAAATACCATCCTGAGTGAGGTAATCCAGACACAGAAGGACAAACATGAGCCCTCATCCAGTGACTGATGGAAGCAGATGCAGAGATCCACGGCTGGGCGCCAGGCAGAGCTCCAGGAGTCCAATCGATGAGAGAGAGGAGGGATTTCTAAGAGCAAGGGACATTGAGATCATGATGGGAAAATGTACAGAGACGGCCAGCCAAACTAGTGGAAACGCATGAACTGTGGACCAATAGCTGAGGAGCCCCCATGGTACTGGACTAGGTCCTCTGGATAGGCGAGACAGTTGTTTAAAGTCAACTGTTTAGGGGGCCCCCAAGCAGTGGGATCAGGACCCGTCCCTGGTGCATGAGCTGGCTTTTTGGAGCCTAGTGCCTATAGTGGGACACTTTGCGCAGCCTTGGTGCAGGGAGGAGGGGCTTGGACCTGCCTCAACGGAGTGTACCAGGCTCTGCTGACTCCCCATGGGGAGACCTTGCCTTGGAGGAGGTGGGAAGAGGGGGGTGGGGAGAGGAGGCTGGGGGACGGGAGGAGGGAGGAGAGGGGAATCTGTGGTTGGTATGTAAAATGAATAGAAAATCTCTTAATAAGGAGAAAAAAAAAGAAAAAGAATATGGCTTCAAATAGGGATGCTTTGAAAGAAGTGTTAGAATATAGAACTTTCCTGCATTGAGGGCTAGTATTTGTGAAACACTGTGTGAAAGGGTAAATAAAAACGAAGGCAATAGTGGGTACATTTCGGGGGCCCTGCCAAGGTATGCCACTAAGCAAACAAGCCGTGCATAACAGACTTAGTGCAAGGTTTACTGGTGGAGGAAGAGAGTGGAAGAGTGAAGGGCCATGTCAGCATGGGGATTTGAGAGGGGCAGGCAGATAAGAGGAAGAAGAAAAGCAAGGGAGCAAAGAAAAGGCATGAGAGGAAAGAAGAAACAAAAAGGAGCAAGAAGTGAGAGAGATGAGAGACAAGAGAAGTAGAGGCAAAGAGAGGGAGCTGTGCCTGGCGGGCACTTTTAAGGATGCACATGTCGCTTAGCTGATGGGGAAAGTCACCTGGAGACAGGTGATGGCGTAACTCCTTTGGTGGCAGAGGCAGGCTGCTGCTGGGGCAGAAACTATGTCTGCTATATTTATTCAAGGTAAAGCTTCTCTTTTTATGATTTTTTCCACTAAAAATTGTTTCTAACTTGTGTAAAGTAACAGAATTGGAGAGCAAAATTTCCCTTGCTAAATAAACTATTTTAAATCTCAAGTGAAACAAAAGAATTTGCGGCAAATTTTAAATCTTATTGCTGTTGACAAATAATATCAAATGATACATTTCTCTGTGTGAAGACTGAATCAAAGAATACAGAACCAGAACCTGATCAGAAATATGAAGGCCCACCTGGAACTTAGGCAATTGGAGAAATACATGAAGAATTATTACTATTTTCAACTTATTATTTTAATGAACATTTTTCATTTATTTTGATCACATTCTTTACCATGTCCTCCCATATCCCCATCAACTTAACTGTTCAACTTCATGACACTTTCACAAAAAAGTAAAGCCACCACCACCAATAACCAAAAAGCAAAAATCAAAACAAACAGAATTATTTTAGTATGAGTTTACATGTATGTTTTCTGTTTGAGGAGTATTCATTCTTCATTTGCTGAAGTTACTGAGCTACAAACAAACATGCCTGTAGTTCAGTCTGAGGAGCAGGTAGTGAGTAGGTGGTGGTCATGTGGAAAAACAGAGGAAAGATCACAGGATTTACCGGCATATTTCCCCCTCTCCTTTTTTTTGAAGAAATGACCACCACTTAGGTCAAAACCTAGCCTCTGTTCTCAAATCTAGGATGTCTGCATTGGGAGGAGGAGGAGATGGAACTGACATTTTTCCATATTGAAATGAAATGTGATCCTAGCTGTTTGTTCCCTGTCTGTTCCCATCAAGGGAAACTAAGAAGTTTTCAGTGACTGAGTCCTTTCTCTTTTCAGTGATAAGAACAAACGGTGAAGGGAATTAGACAAGTGGGTTAGAAACGAGACTGAAATCACAGGCAGTACCTAGTTCTGGATTGTGTCCCGATGACCTTAGAAGTTTGGACATTTGTATTACAAGTAGAGTTTTCTATGCAGAGTTTGAATCTTTAAATCTAATTAGTCATGGACAAAGGTATTTACAAAAATTATTTCCTTGAAATTCTGAAAGAGTTCCTAAATAAACATTGAATGTGTGGATGCTAGATCTCAAAATTCTAAGGAACTCTGGAAGAACCAAGGTTTGACTCCAATAATCTTAGTTCTACTTTCCTCTTTTACTATTTTTATGTTTGGGAAAAAAACAGTAACAATGGTGAAGATTAGCTTATAACCCTCCTTGCTTTAAGACAACAATAATTCACTACTTTTAAAAGATATTGAAAAAAATGAGAAGCTAGACTTTTTTTAAATAATTCTTTGTATTATTAGTATTCAGGTCAAAGGATCCCAGACTAGTAATTGCAAAGTTTGTTGTTTTTTTTTATATCGAAAGAGTAGCAAATTGCAACCTTGACAGTTGAGCTGTTGCCGTGTGACTTGATAAGCTCATAAAGCCTGGATGTCATGTCCCAGAAGCTGCAAACATGCCAAACTAGTGAGATGAGGACAGTGTTGAACATCAGGTGAATGATTTTGCTTTAACACTAAAGATTCATTTCATCAACATTAGGGGAAAACAGAATGCAAGTGTAAATTCACAAAAGTTTGAAAAATTCTGGGTCGATGTTAAGAGTTTATATTTCCTTCAGGGTAAATATCATATTTTATAAAACATGTCAGATGATTTCACAAGTAAAAATTGGTTTATACAAACCCATTGGAGGAAACACTCACTGGAAAGATAGAAACTCAGGAGCTATGGACTCAGTATGGTCCATAGATAACACTAGTTTCCTCCAAGAACTGAGCATACTGCTAAGCCTCAAGACATTCATGCAGAAACCTGATTATCAAATTGCTCTTAAAGAGGAGGAGAGAGCAATTACATGACTCCATATATTAAATACTAAGGTAAAAGGAAATGTTTGTAGAACAAACACAGTTTTAAAGTCATCTTTGGAAGGGAGTGCAAGGTTTCATGTGTCACATGTAGGTAGATGTAGGGCATTTCAAGGACCAGGAATGTGCAGTGGCCTTCGAGAGAAGAAGCTGCTTATTCACTCTAGCAAGGCTTTGTATTCGTAGGGACTGTTTAAGGCTCAACTCAGTTAAAGATTACAATGATTTTGGATTGCAGATTCTATTGTTTTGTTTTGCAGGATGGTTTTACACCACTTTTACTGGCTCTCAAAGAAAACAAAATAGAGATGGCAAAATTTTTAGTAAAGAAGGGGGCAAATATACACGTATTTGATGAAATGAAAAGGTACTGTTGTTTGAATTTTTTTAAAAAAAGTGACATACTGAAATAATAATCGCACAACCAAGAAATATCAAATTTATGGGAAAAAGACTAACTTATAAGGATTCAGTGATCAGGTATTCACTAGTCATCAGTCTAATTAGTTGGGTAAGCAAAGCAGTAAGCTGAGGTGAGCAACACAAATCACTTATAAGTTTCATATCCCTTTATTATATTGATTGATGCTTCTTATTCGGTATTTTGTTTGATTAGACAACTGATCTTATGGTAGATTAATGGGTTTTCAGTTTGGTTTTACTAATTTTTTAAATAAGTTTAGACTTTTTGATTAACTTTGATTCACAACAAAATTCAATCATTTTGTACTGTTTTCTCTTGCTCTTATATGATTGTCCTATAAAATGCCATATTATTCATAAAAAGAGTTGACAATCACAGTCTATTAGATGACTCTTACCTTTCAATTCTCTTTGAAGAATAATGAGGTTAGATTATCCTATGATGACTAGAATTGTTATTGCAGGATGCTGTTCAACCCCACCCCCTTTTGTCCTGTACAACTGGTATTGATGTGTTTATATTTACATAGTGTTGGGAAAGGAAAGCAAACTCACTTCATTAGGAGAAACATTAATGAAGCTAAGAAATAGGTGGGTAGATGCAGATTCATAGATGACTTGGTTAAAATGTCAGCTACCTAGTTGCTAGGTGTCTGAACTGCTAGTGTTACATATCACCAAATATGAAAAGGAGGATAATACCTTGTAAAGGTTTTCATGAGACCATTTATGTAACACTTAGGGCAGTGCATAGCACATGTTATCACCATTACTAAGTGTAACTATAATGAATTTTATTATTAACAGAGTATTTTATGATGTAGTTATAGCTTAAATCATGAAAATAGCTTTCAATTATCTGATGGTTACTGATTAGTAATTATATGTTACAGTAAACTAAAGAAAATGGAAACATCTTCATTTAAGTCCTTATCTACTTAAGAAGAATAACTTGTATACACTTACATTCTATCAAAGTTGATAAATCTAAGAATTCTACTAAGAACATGCAAAACACTGCCAGAGGCTTCCCATCCATTTTCTTATTTTATCTTTGCACACCATATATAAAGATGAATCTTTGTAACCAATAATATTTATGTGTATAAAAAGGACAATTCCAGGGCGGTAGTGGCGCACGCCTTTAATCCCAGCACTCGGGAGGCAGAGCCAGGCGGATCTCTGTGAGTTCGAGGCCAGCCTGGGCTACCAAGTGAGTTCGAGGAAAGGCGCAAAGCTACACAGAGAAACCCTGTCTCAAAAAACCCAAAAAAAAAGCAAAAAAACAAACAAACAAAACAAAACAAAACAAAAGGACAATTCCAAACAGACAAGCAAGACATTAAATTTGTAAAATACACCCAAGTATTAACAGTTTTAGTTATCTAATAATGAAGCTATTCTGTGTTACTTCAGAAACACACTCTTATATGCCATAAGATGGGATTCAACAGATATGGTCAGTCTACTTCTGGATGAAGGCATTGACTTTTTCTTCAAAGATGTATTCGGATGGACTGCCTTACGTTATGCTATTGAAGGCACAAGTAAAGGGTAGGTGTTTGCATTCTAATGCTAGCAAACACTAACTTGCAGTTCAAACTAATCACAAAGTCTTCATCTTCCTCTCATAATGTATTATTGTTCACTCTAGGTTGTTTTGCAATAGCAGTGACCATCCAGTATGCAAAATGCATACCATTAGAAGTAGAAACAAAGAAGGGTTTCTTTATCTCATGACTTGGTTTGGTATTGCTGAAGACTGAACGAAGTGCCTCATTTGTGCTGGGCAATTCTATCAGTGAGCTATGTCTCTGTGTAGAACTTTCCAGACCTTAAAAACTATGGATCCTAACATTTTCCATTTCATCCAACTATAAACTCGGTACTATATAGCTATTCAGATGTTTGATATTCTAATTGGCTGTTTTAGTCTTCAGTTACAGTGTTGCAGAAAATAGTGTTTCTTCCTCTGGTGGGATTTTTCTATAGATTACTTTTTGAATCTTGAAAAAGATAAAGGTTTCCGGGTTCCCTAAGTCCCAGGAGGAGTGCTCTCTTTCAAAAGACAGATGGAGCAAGAAGCGGGCGTCTAGTCCTTCTTTTGTTTTTATGATTCTGTTGCTGCGGTGTTGCTAGTCACACTTGTCCTGGAGATCAGTAGAGACTGACCTCCCTGACCAGGCTGCATTTGTTGAATCAGATCTCTAATGATTTATGGCAGTTCACATTGACATTGAAAAGTTACAATATTTTAATTGAGCTCTTAGTCCCAAAGTGACAGTGCTTTCCTTTGGCTGCCGGGCTTTTCAGCTTGTGCCACACTCATTGCTACCTATTTGACCATTCTCATTTATTCAGAACCTTCCATGGAGCCACATGTCATTTTAACCCTAGACCTTTGTGGTTCATTAACTGTGAAGAGTTTGTCCATCTCTTTTGGTAGAAAATATGACTTAGGTTCATTGTAAGCTGTCACGAATGTTCAAATCATGTTGCAGGGAATATCACAAGTCTTTACTCAGTACTGCTAGAACTCTGCCACCAGACCCCTTGGCATTCTGTGCAGCATCCTTTCCTGGGTGCTGTGAGAGCCAATATCATCCTTCTCTGAGTAGTTGTCAGCCTTAGTCTGTATTTAAGAGACCTCATTCACATTATGTGCCAATGGAATCCATGGATAGGATAGGATCTTATCTTCGAAGGAATTTGGACACAAACAGAACAATCAATCATTCTAACAAGGATCCGCAGGTTCAGAGCTTGATTAGGTACAGAAAGACTGCAAGTAACTAAGTGACATTTTGTAAAGTGTTAGTTTGAAGTTTTTGGTCATTGAGCATTTGATAATAGTGAACAATCATTTTATTTAGTGGAAAGAAATCACATGATAAAAAGCTTATATTTTCAAGTTGTTAAATAGCTCATTTTTTTCTAAATGATAAGACGTAAAATTAGAGCGGCTATCAATGAAATTTAGAGGGCTTATGATGGCTAATTCTAATTATCAAATTATGCAGCTTAAAGTCACCTGGAGAAGGAGTGTTAGTGAGTGATCATTTAAATCAGATTGACCTGTAACATGGTCGGTGGGGAATTGTCTTGATTGTTGATAGATGTGGGAAGACCCAGCCTACTATGAGTAGCATCTTTTCCAAGGCAGGAGTCTGTTGTGGAATATTAATTTAAGATGTGTTACATTTGTTTATGCTGTGTAACATTTGTTTAATGATCCAAAGATGTGTTGCATTCTTTATGTTGCCTTTGTTTAACTCTGTGAAGCTGTGTTACTTTGCCTGTCTAAAACACCTGATGGTCTAATAAAGAGCTGATTGTCCAATAGCTAAGCAGGAGAAAGGATAGGCGGGGTGTCAGGCAGAGAGAACAAATGGAAGGAGAAATCTGGGAAAGAAAAGATAAAGGAATTAGAGAGGAAGGAGAAAGATGCTATGGAACCAGCCACCCAGCCACACAGTCAGCCATAGAGTAAGAGTGAAAGTAAGATAAACAGAAGTTAGAAAAAGAAAAGCCCAGAGGCAAAAGGTAGACGGGATAATTTAAGAAAAGCTGGCTAGAAACAAGCCAAGCTAAGGCCAGGCATTCATAAGAAAGAATAAGCTTCTGTGTGTGGTTTATTTGGGAGCTCAGTGGCAGGCCCCCTAAAGAGCTAAGAGCAAAAGAGTAAAGAAAACAACCAACAAAAGGACTCCTGAATTGCATAAGAATAGTGTATGTGAGGAACATGCATTGCATTCCTTTCTTTGAGTTCTTGATGGTGGATGTGATGCAAACACCTACTTCAAGTTCTTGCTGTCTCCACCTTGCTGTAATAATGATATAGCATTGTGAGTCAAAGTAAGTACCCTAATTCTCTTTTGCCAGGCTATTTTATCATAGCAACAGAACTGAAACTAGAAAAGGATTTCATGTTTTCTGGATAGCTATAATAGCTGACTACAAGCTGTGAAAGGAAATAATACATTGGGTTTTACTTAAGTATGGTAATGCCTTTGATATTGTCTGCAATATTCTGGAAAATTCAACATAGTATAAAGAGGTTTTTCATATCAATGCTAAAATAGAAACTTTATGTTTTTTTTTTCACTCGGCAGTAGTCGAAAGATTCTTATGGACTATGAAGTAAAGTTACATATTAAAAATAAAGATGGCAGTCCAGGTAAGTCTTATGAGAACGAGAAGTGAATATTAAAATCATTATCATACAACCAATATAAACCAACACTGTTATTACATGTTTTCTAAGCATATACAATTGAAACTCCTTCCCATATTTTCAATATTTTAATTTAGGCAACAGCACCTACATTCTGTCGCCCTAATTTTTAGTTATCTCCCATTAAAGGTTGTCTCTTTGATGTGTAGTTATAGTAACCTCACTGAATACATTTATTTTTTTGTTTATGTTGAGACATTATTTCAGTTGAGGTTGGCTTTGAACTCCTGATCCAAGCTGTCTTAACTTCTCAGTTGATGTTAGAGGCATGCAGTGCACACTCAGCAGCTTTCTTTAATAAATAAATAAATAAATTTTTGTCTAACAAGGGATTGAACATAGAACCTCATACCTTTTTAAGCAAACTCTGTAGCCATTGCTCCCTCAGCTCCTTTCCACCTGTTGTTTTTGATCATAAGCATAGGATATGATGGTAAACACATTGGAAAAAGCTTTATTTTTATAGCAATTTTCCACTTAATGAAAAAGGTTGAAAGAAGTTACACTCTGTACTAACATCACTGTTTAGCCTGTTTTCTTCAGTTCAGGTATCATGTCTAACAATCTCAGAAGGTTATTCATTTTATAAGTACATATCAAATACATTTCTCTAGAAGCTTGTTGCTACCTCTGTGTTCTTTTAAGCTTAAATGTCTCTTTATTTAGCACAGTTCAGGACTGGTAAATCCTTCAGGTCTGATCTTGCAGTAGGTCTTTCTAATGCAAAAACTGTATCAGATGAGTCTGAATCCCATTTGCACCAGATATAAGAACATGGAAATAGCTGTCATTGGAAGAATTTTTTAAGATTGTGCCTGGAAGAGGATGACTTGTATCCAGCTTGATTTATAGCTTTAAAGTCTTTGCAAATCCCTTTGGTTTTGGTCTAGCTCCATGTTTGCCATGCTGCAATGTTCAGTGTTGATATGTTGAGCTTATTTTTTATTCACAAAGAATTATATCAAGTATTTGGTCCAAATTTCAGTTTGTGATAAGAAATATTATCTTAAGGAAGCTCAATGTCACACTGCACATATATTCTGCTGTTTATTTGGCACTGTCAGCTTATGACTCTGTTTAAGTTAGTCTCTAGAATTGAGTTACCATGAATATCACTGGAAATTCTTGTAAGTTATAATCTTCTTCCTTTGGGCCTAGAAAATAGGAAACAGGAAGTAGATTTATTTTTTTAGAGCATTCATTACTCAATAAGCATTATAATTAGCACCCACAATAGACTATTCTTTAGAGATGGTATGAAAGGAATGCTTCCTAATAAACCTTTAGAGTCATTATGTTTTTAATATTTTAGAATTTTTTAATTGTTCTATTTAAAATACATTTCTTTTTCTTAAATAGAATACAAGAATTCTGAAGACAATTCATTAGCCAAGTAAGATTCATATAGTTATAAAAATCCTGTTTCCAAATTTTGGAATGTGCAGATAAATAAATATTTGTTCAGCATTCTACTCTGTTGTAGCCCCAATATTTTATGGTTAACATTAGTTATTCCTTATAACTACCATAATAAATGTTCGATGTTTTTCCTATTATAACACATGATTTTCTAATTACACATCTGTCATTTAGAATAATGCTTCCATGATTTAACTATCAGTCTGACTTGGTTTCCCATGTATTCTCTTGCTCATTAGCATAGATTGAAAGAAGCCCATGTAGCCCTGGAACCTAGATGCACATCAGATCAGTTTCAAAAGTCAAATTTATATGTTGAAATAAAAATAGTTTACATTGTTCTCTGTTCTACTCTTTTTGGTAAAGGCATTCCCGTTGACTACATAGATATTTGACCTCTATCTATCTATCTATCTATCTATCTATCTATCTATCTATTTAATTCTTAAATTATCTTTAAGACATTTAAGAAGTTTCAGGGAATTCCTTTTACAATTTTAGTGCAAAGGGAAATTAATGATTGCTTTTCCACAGTAGTTCTCATTGCAGAACAACATGACTCCCATGTTTCGGTTGAACAACTTAGGTTCTGAAGCAGGCTTTCTTCCATGTTTCAGTTGAACAACTTAGGTTCTGAAGCAGGCTTTCTTCCAGGTGAAAGTAGCATGAGTTCTGTGAGGCACTGAATGGTTTGTGAATCCTTCATTAAGTTTAGGCAGTTTATGAAGTTAAGTTCACCTAAGGCCCTGCCAACATATCTGCTGTCACTATTCACATGGAATAAAGAATCTGAATGTATTTACTCTTACAAATTGGAAGAGGAAGAGGTGAAGAGGAAACTGGAAATGGGAAGTTGTTTTTAATAATATGAGATGTCAAACTCTATTCACATCAATTATGACTATGAAATGTAATTTAATTTGGAGACTTTTGACTTTTTTTTTAAGTTACACTCATCATTTTTATGGTGTATTCCTCTTGTAGGCACCACGATGATCCTACTTCTGGATCCACCTTGTCTAAGTCAAGTGAGGATGATGGTGATTTTGATGACAAGGTAAAATTTTGCTTTTTGAACTTAATACATTTGTACAGAAATGTGTTTCTATGGTGTTTACTCTTGAACTTCTGTAGTGGTCTACTTATTGTCATTCTGTGGACAACAGTAGACAGTTGGTGAGAAGAGATGTTTTCATAAGACTGTGACTGGTGACTCATTGAATACTTCTTCAATTTGATAAACAACAAAGATCAAGTAGCTATTCTAAGGTAATAGGGAAAGGGGTGAAATATATAGTTTAGGAGAATTGTATTAGGAATAGAAATTCCATAGAAGAGGAGATTTCAAATATGGTAAATAATATTTGGATAAATGGCACTTACTGTGACTTATGGTTATACTAATATGATAATATCACAGAATCACAATGAAGAAGAGATTCCTACCAGAGGACAGAATTATTTGTGGAAGATTGATATCTGCTTTTTAAAATATCTCCAGCAAGATGGATATCTCATGTCATTTTTCGCAAAGTCATTCACCTTAGCATTCATGTTCTTTTGTGATAGCTGTAGGCTTTATTTTTGTTACTCCATGTCTCTTTGTGGGTGTAGACCTTCAACCCAGGTTGTAATGTACATGTAGAAAGCGTTCTACTACAGAGCTGCAAGGCCAACTCCAACAGTCAGAGTTCTAGTACACGCTAATTCCCAGTCATCTGTCAGCGGTTTGAAACTTGTAAAAAACACTAATCAAGATTTTAGCCAAATTTCTCCTTCCTGATGTGAATACTGGATACAGATTTACACACATTTGTACCGTATTTAAAAAGGATTAGCTCAAATACCATCTGGAAGGGTAATGATAGCTTGATATTTTCATAATGGATTTTTCTTCAATCATGAACTACCATTTTATATGACATAATTAGAAAAAGAATTATTGCCGGGCGGTGGTGGCGCACGCCTTTAATCCCAGCACTCGGGAGGCAGAGCCAGGCGGATCTCTGTGAGTTCGAGGCCAGCCTGGGCTACCAAGTGAGTCCCAGGAAAGGCGCAAAGCTACACAGAGAAACCCTGTCTCGAAAAACC